>JAGFPH010009707.1:19501-45142 GCA_018207615.1 Philaenus spumarius | reverse complement strand
CTATCCGTAATAACCATAACTCAGTACACTTTGACTTCCAGAAAAACAAACTTTAAAAACGCTTTGTTTTTGTAAATTTTGTGTAAAGCCATACCATTTTTGAGTTATTTACTATAAAATATTTGTATACAAAAATAACCCTTTATGAGAACCAAGGAACTTCTAAATAATATGTTAATAATGATATTGATTGTGAATTGTCTTTGAACCAGAAGCAATATTACAAAATAGTGGTTGAATATTCTGAAACAACTCGTATACTCACACTTATCAATACAATGTATAATTAAGGTGCACAATTTAATAAGATTTAAATGTGCATGAGTTTCAACCTTAGTGGTACTGATAACTAAGGCTGTTCTATATAGTAGGTCCTATCAGTTCTTTTGAAAAATAATTTAGTTTATCATTAAGCATAGTATGATGTTAGAGTTTACTTTTAGAGTATATTTTTGAAAACAGTTAAGTATATTAAAATTCTGTTCCATTGTATTACAATGGTGTTTTTAATGAAATGTGATTTTCTCCTTCTATTGTAAAAACAGTGTATCGTTATTTCACAAGGAATGTTTTGAAAAATATATTATACATAAGTGTAAATTATACTTATTTGATAGTGCAATCATGCAGGCAATTTCAAACATACTTATGTCTGATATAATGTATTTGTTTTTTTACTATTTATTTTTTTAAACACATTCCATTTTGTACGGATCCAAGGAATTTAATTCAAAGTTTTTCGAAAATATAAAAATGGTTCATAAAAATAATTGCTAAAACTATAAATACAGTAGTGGTTTCCAATAGACACTTTCGAATTGGCCACAATTTTGAATAAATATCTAATTTTTAAAATCTTTATATAAAAGTTATATAAAAGAGATGCAAAAAATGAGACGTCGAAACTATTTTCTATTTTTGTTAGATGCCGAGAAATACAGGCTTTTTTTGGACCTAAATGCACCCTGTTATTGCATATCTTATTTTATGCTTATGTTATATGTATATAATCCAAATACCACTCACTCACTGACTCACTCGTCACGATTTCTCAAAAACTACTGAACGGATTGCATTGAAATTTGGTATGTAGCTTCCTCTAGAGCCCTAGGTCCTCGTTAAGAAAGGTTTAAAAAATTCGAAATTTTAGGGAGTGTTTGGGAGTGGTAAAAGTTACTAAAAGTACCAAAGAATGGATTGGAATAAAATTTGGTATGTAGCTTCCTCTAGGGCCCTAGGTCCTCGCTAAGAAAGGTTTAAAAAAAAATAGAATTTTTAAGAGTGGTTTGGGGGGATCAAAGTTACTAAACATCTCCATAAGAAATACATAGTGTAATATATTTATTGATATATATATATATATATATATATATTTTTTTAAATATACATTAAACTTTGATTTGTCTACCCGTGCAAAGCCGGATCTGGCAGCTAGTATATTATAAAACAGCCAACTGTATCACCAACGCTGTAATTAGTAATTTGTGGTGAGTTAAATTTAATTATTACGTTTTTGGTGTCCTTTAAAATGATGTTCTACTCTCTCGCCTGTATTTTGGTGACAGGAGCGTTCCTGTGTTTAACGTCCAATGCGAAGAGTGGTCTAACTTTATCACTAGAAGGCTGATACTTTAAAATTCTAGCTTCTAATATTGAAATAGTGTACGATAGTAAGACATAAGTAATAAATGTTGTAGTAATTATTGTATGGCATATTCAACAATATTTTAAATTATATATTAGTAAGACAATTAAATATGAACTTATAAAACACCTGTCAGAATAATTCGAAAGCACGATGTCACTTTAATGCTCCATTCTTTAAGTAAAAACAAAATGAAGTCTTTAAAAGTTCTAACGCTTCCGAACTAAAGGCAAAGAAAGGATAAACGTCAAACAGAAATCCCTGATTTAAAGTTTGAATACTTTCAAGTTAAGAGACAGACGTTGATACTTGGTCGTTACGTTATCTGTATTTGCAGAGTTAACAGAACGGAAGGCCTATTTATCATTGTCAAATGAAGTATTACAAGTTTAGCAGACAAATCGCATAATATTATATGTATGTATTACCGAAACACATTTATAGGGACTGCGCAAATGGGAGTAAGTCCTACTGCGTATGTAGGTCTGTTTGATTAATAGATTTCGAAAAATATTTGTCATCTATACTTATAAAAGCTAAATACCATTGACTCATTTACTCATCACAGTTTCTCCAAAACCAAGAGGCCAACAAACATGAAATTTGGCACTAATACTCTTTATAGGCTCTAGACGCGCACTAAGAAAGGGTTTATGAAAATTCGAAATTTTAGAGGGGCTTTTGGGTGTCAAAGTTACTAAATCACGATTAATCAAAACCTACCGAACGGATTGGAATGAAATTTGGTATGTAGCTTCCCCTAGGGCCATAGGTGCTCGCTAAGAAAGTTTTTCAAAATATTCGAAATTTTAGGGGAGGTTTGGGGGGTCAAAGTTACTACAAAAAACCATCGAACGGATTGGAATGAAATTTGGTATGTAGCTTCCTCTAAGGCCCTAGGTGCTCGCTAAGAAAGAGTTTTTTTTTAAATATAAATTTTAGGGGAGGTTTGGGGGGTCAAAGTTACTAAAAATCCCCATAAGAAATACATAGTGTAATATATTTGTTGATATAATATATTTTTTGTTAATATACATTTAACTTTGATTTGTCTATCCGTGCAAAGCCGGGTCGGGCCAGCTAGTTGTTTTAATAAACAGACTTTGTATAATATAGGATTTACATTGTTTTAAATAATATAAAGCCCATATGACTTTAAAAGCCCATCACGTGACATCCGATTTTCTTTTTTAAACATTAACATGTTGCGAATATTTAATGATCATCATCACCTCTAATATTTGAAGTCAGACTAAATCAAAATAGAGCAACAAGTAGGCTATAATGATGCGACACAGTTTTAATGGATTATTAAAATGAACCAGAGCCTGGGAGTGCAGCGAAATACCGATGTTTGGGACTAATAATTCCTTTCACTGTTCCGCATTGCATGCATTAATCATGTCACCACTTCGTTTTCTTCTACATTGCCACTCTGACAGTTGCGTAATATTATTTCTAAATAAATGTAGTATTACAAACAAATACGATTACAAACAGAACATACCCTAGACAAATAATGACAAAGTTGCAAGTGGTACCAACTTATATTATGTTTCCGAACATTAGACATACTGTGACTGAAGGCTGTAAGTTAGTTTCGGTTTAATTTTCTTTATTTTGTTGAGCTTTAAAATATAATTTAACGTTAGTTTTAATCCACCTTCAAACTAATTTTATAAAAGTGCTCATTTGAGATCAGCTCATGGATAAAATAAGCAGAAATATTAAAACAAAATAAACTTGTGATATATAATTTTAAAGCTTCAGTGTCAATGTAATGTTCAACTTTGGGTATTCGAATAAAAGAAAAATGGCGGCCAGTAGATATGAAATGTTAATGTATTAAGTAAAAAAATGCCAATAAAATAAAATTATTATTCTGATTACTGCAAACATTTTAGTTTTCGCCAGATGGTTTTTCGTACGTAGATGTACTTGCATTTTAATTTAGACATAACTTGGCAATAAATAAGAAAAAGTAATTTTGTTTACTAAAATTGCAAAATGAAAAATGTTAAATTTTGGAAAATTCTTTTAAAGTGTTTGATCTAATTTAAAACGTAAGTTTTCTATCATTTCCATTTATATGGTATGGTAACATTGTAAATCCTTCCATTGTATGGTGACAGGTAAATTTAGCCTGGAAATCTCTTTGGCACAAGTTAAAAATCAACCTGCGTACACTATGATATACAAATTTATTAATGAAATATAAAAATAACTATTTTAAAATTGTGTGTTGTATCTTTGTTTCATCTTGGTACACAATTTTTACATAATAAATACAATTTATTTATTTATTCATATCATTAATTTTCAATTATTGATAAAAACTAATAAACAAACAAATACTATTTTAAATTTAAAACAAAACCTTCCTAAACAATCATTCTGAAGTGACCGTAAACAACATATTCAACCGTGTTAGATCATCAATCAAACTTTTTACACATTGCGGCTAGAGCTTGGACAGTAACTAATGGATTTATATTTGAATAAAACATTGTTTTGTGAAAAGAAAATTGTGACAGTATTATAATATGAACTGTCTTAGTTTAAAAATCATTTTATAAATAAATATATTGTTATTATACGTACTTCGTATTCAGCTAGCATAGAAGAGATTTCGATTGGTAACGAAAGCTTGAAGTTATGAAGTTTGAGAATTGGTACCAATTTATACATTTATACAGGATAATTATATATATTTACTTTACGCAACGTTACATTGATCTTATAGATTACGTCTTAGCTATTAATAGATACCTCAGTAAAAATGTATACATTTAAAGTAAGATACTTATATAGATGTCTTAATGTAACTCAGCGCTCATATGTTGTATTTTGGAACTGTTATAGTAACATGAGTATAAAACTCGTTTAGTTGAAAATTATGTTCAAAGAAGGGACTGGATATTTACGCGGTAAACATAAAGCGTTTAGCGCATACGCAACAGCCCTGGAAGTTTGTTCTTTATGTTGGTGCGTGTCTCGTCAGTTAGTTATCGCTATTTGCCGTTTCAAAAATATCTATCGTTTACACTATCTTCAATATACTGTATTTACTGAACGAAATGTTTATAAAACGCCCCTTTACATGATGATTGCAGCCAGGATAGTATCTAGGCGGTTGATAGTCCATTTCCTCTCCCATTCTGTTACTGACGCAAGCCAAATACTCTTGCTTGACTCGCTGCGTCATAGCTATTTCCAACTGTTCATAGTTTAGATTAGTAACATTGCAAGACAATAGCTCATTGCATCAAGCTTAATATGAAAGTACACTAGAACTTCATTTTTAGTATATAATAAGTTAAATCAATATTAGAGAGAAACAATAGGAGTCTGGGCAATACAAATACAAATTGGTATTAAAAAATATTTACATGAAATTTAATATTTTGAAATAATTATTGCCTCTGAATATCATCCAGCTTGTGTTATGCATGTACAAGTAAATTAAGTTTAAACACTTGTTTTCAACTGACAATTCACTTTTTCGTCACTATAATAGAAGAAAATATAGTTTTACTTAAAATGCCTTTAACCTCAAAAGAAACCCTTTTTGTGTTATTTATATAAATGTTTAAATTTATAAAATATGTAAACATAGTTAGATAGTCAAATCATTTAAAACCACTTTTACAAATAAATCTTATAAAAAAAATACACTTAAGTGTTAACATTTTAAGAAGGCAGATCTAAACAAACAAAATGTTTAATTTTATATTTTTATTTATGGAGAACTTTCCATAAGTTTACAACACCATATGTATAAAGACAATTAAACAAGTCCTTATGTTTTTCTTCAAAATTATTACTTTTAATTTAATTTAAATTTTATGTAACCCTATGTTTATATTTGAAAATTTATGAAAAACCTTAAAAAAGAGGATATGACTTATGGGGAACTGCAATTAGAAAAAAATCTGTAGGTTAGAAATAGTTAGCAGTTTCAGTAGAAAACAAGAGTCTAAACCGACCTGATTGCTGACTTTGCTTACCCCTAAGGTGGTGTATAATACTACACTTTTGGTATTATATTATATATAGTGGTGTATAATATTTAGTTGTGGAAACACTACAGTTCTGTTTCGTCAGTCACAGTTGGCTTCACCAGGTGTAGGCCTCAGTACTCAAACCAAATACAATACAACAAGAAAGGCAAAACACAACACAAAATACTAGTAGTTCTGTGAACAGTAGACCTCGCTCGTTGAAATAACAAATGTCGTTTTAAGCTTAAGTTAAAAATAGTGTGCAAGTAAGGAAGTAAGCACAAGGTTTAGCTAGTGAAACATTATTTACAATCTCCGCGATTCCGGGATTTCTAGTTCTCGTTTTTATTTCTTTTCTTGAGCTTTAACTGGCAAAGATTTTCTTTTAGAGGCATTGTGTTTTATTTAGGTTAATAATGCGTAAGATAGCTAAAAATATCGCGTTATAGAGGGACAACATACAATTAAATATTTACATACTTAAATAACTCAAACTTAACAATGTATCATAAGTTACCTAAAGTTCCATATCATATTCCAATATTAGAAATAATAAAAACAAACGATGTTAAAACGTCGTGATAGTGATCTCAACCCATGTACCAACATTTCCCACGGTGTCCTACGGTCATTTTTTGTATGACCTTTATCGCCGCAAGGTTTCATTTGTTTCATCTCATTTTGTAATTCAAGTAAAGCTAGCTAAGTCAAATACCTTTATGAAATTTACAATGATAATTTACAGGTATACAGTTCAATTCTTTGATTTATCCTCTACACTTTCTTAAAATAATATGTCATTTTTGGGCAAATGATATATTCCTAAATTACTATTCAAAACATTCCTAGTTTTGTTAGCAGTCTTGTAGTAGGAACATAAGAACTGATGTTTTCAAAATAATAAATTTGAAATTGATAAATATTTGTATACAATTCTATTTAGAACTAAATTACGAAACTTTTTACATTTATGAAAAAAATTACAATAATAATTTTTACTACTTTTTATGTAGGCCTAAAGTTAAACATTTTCCTTTCGTTACTGAACGTGATTGTTTCTTGAGCTAATAACTTTCTTAATTTTACTTCAATATTTTTTTTACTGGCATATATGAATTCTTTAAACCTTTATCTACACAAAAGCTATGGAACACTTTTGAATTGGTTTAGAATAAACGTATAAAAACATGGTTTAAATACAAAAACTTGGACGATTTTTAACAAATTCGAAGTTTATGGCCATTTTGTGAGCTTACCGTTAGAGATACGAAAAAAAATCAAGAATACAATTTTGTTTAAAATTTAATTGCAAAATGTTATTACTTTTTAAATTTGACTTACGGTTAAGCCACAAACTGGCTTTGGAAAAAAGCTTACACTGAGGGAAACGGTCCGTACGCCATTTTTATTTTATTTAAGGGGTTAAAAATGAAAAATGGAAAAAAACCGTATATATACATGGCTCGGCCTAGGAATAAGGAACATTCATGCAAAAAATCATCAAAATCGGTCAAGGCGTTTGGCCGTAATCGTGAGACAGACACACAGACATACAGACACACAGACACACAGACGAAATGCTGAACGGTCGAGTTAAAACGGAGACCCCGCTTACGCTCGGTCAATTATAAAACATCTGTGAATAGATCTTACTCTCTGAGTTTATAAAAGATGTACTGGAGCTGACACATTGTAGGACTCGTTATTTTAACCAAAGTACATGTTGTCTGTGGCTACCTATTGTTACCGTTATCTCTGTGTTTGATTAGGGTTAGCCATTATATAATAAAAATATGATTTATGGTAAAATTAAACTTTCCATTAAGTGGAATGTTAGGTTTGTGTACGCAGGAAGTGCAAATTGTGTATTCCTCCTGTACGTCAAGGCAATATCCATTATTTGCTTTATGGACGACGGTTAGAGATGATCTCTTTACCTAAGTGATTTGTACTGAGGATGATGTTCTTCGTAGTTAAATTTTGGATTAAAACAATGTGTTTTTATTAGATGGTAATTTTTTTTTAATATTTGGTAAACGTTTTTCAAGTTTGGCATATTTTATTTTTTCATATTCATTACATGTGCGTTTGGGAATTCGACTATTATTGCCGTATTTGTTTCAGGTATTTAAAATATTGCCTACGTTGTTGGATGTGGATATTAAGGCAATGTTTGGTAATACATAACAATACGTCTTGGAAACAGTATTTAATAAACTGTTGGTGGGTTTTTCTAAAATTTGCTTGTATTTCATGGATATATTGTGTTATTCTTTTTACTTTCTCCACCCTATACGTAGTATATGGAGAAAGTATTGTTTTCGTCCAAATTTTCGAATTTAAATTTGTTTGGGTTTATGTTGGATTCTGTTATTACATTTGCTTTATTTTATTTTATCTTTCCATAAAATTTTGTGTTTTTGTTGTTGTTTTGCCTTTCTGTTAATTGTATTTGTGTGTGTCGATGTCTATTTTCGACATAGTGAGGTCTAGATAGTTGGGACGTTTGTTGATTTATATTCAGGAGGTAAATTTTAAGAGGAGGTGAATGTGTTCAGGAGTTTCAAAAATAAATCTACCCGCCTCTTGGTGCCGTCAAATAAACACAATCTACAAACCGGAAGCAACACAAGAGTTCACACAATACACAAAAACTCTAATCACCCGCAATAAATAAAAAAAAAAAAAAACGCCTGAAATAAAATTGTATGTATCTATAACTTATAAAACTTACATAAACACGTTATTCAACTAGTACCAAGTCAATAAAAGTGCATATCCATGGTATATAGAATACTAACGGTAGGGTTCACGTGTGGATTCGCAGTAACTCGTGACGTCATCAGTGCCCAATTTCTCATAAGCTCCATAAGCTTCTCATGGAGCAATGTAAAAATTGAATAACTTAAAAAATATTTAATCTATTTTAATAAAATTTTAACCACATATGGAAAACATATCTGTAATAATAATTTTAAAAAAATAGATTGTTACAACAAATTTTAGTACCTTTATTTACTTATTAGGCCTATAAAAATTACTATTTCAAATTCAACAAATAATAGTTAACAATATTTTTTTATTTTGTATTATTTTACATTTATTTAAATTTTGTGTTGGGTTATGAATATAATAAGTTATATAACATTTTATTGTGAATCCAAATCTTTTTCAATATTTAAAATCGAATATATATATCAAAAGATATGTACATTTAAAAAATGTAATGTAAAATTTTGTTTACAAAGTATATACGTTTTCGATACAAAAAAATTAATAATAATAATCTATAAATAAAGCATTTTATCGTATCTTGATGATTTTTTCACAGAATGTGTATAATAATATACTCTGTTAAAACGACTGCAATCGATAATAAACAGCTGATTTTCATTTCTCTTAGCAGTGGGCACCGATGACGTCAAGAGTAGATGCGCGTGAACCCTACTGTTAGTATTCTAAATACCGTGGGCATATCAACCTCCCTTCAAAACCCTGTGTTGGGAAGCGGCTTGACTTAGTAGTTTAACGCGTCGTCTAGCTTGCTACATTTGTGCTATCATGTTCTGTATGTTTTCTAATATTGCATAACCCTCTAAATGCAAATTAAGAACTGCATTAAATTCACCAGTTTATAAAGCGGTCATTTAATTTCTACAACATTATGGAATAAGTTGTACATCAAATTTAAATTTGGAAACGTAATTTATTCGCAAAAATAATTTAATAAAACGTACAGACACATTTGATTCTTTTGAGAATTACCAACCTTTTATGCAAATGACGGTGGTAACCCAAACGAGACAATAACTCATCTGGAGTTCGGTGGCGTAGATATGTTTTAATCTACGCACAATGGAAATGCAACCGTGTGTAGTACTGGGGTATTGTATGCCCTGATTTATCTCGCTTAGTATTTTACTGCAAGTCCCGCCTTACATAGGGGTGGAATAATTGTGTGTATAATATAATCCTGAATCGTTGATTTGGACAGTTCAAAACAGAAATCGTGCAAGTGACGTCCGACTGTCAAGGTATGAGACTTTATAATTATTAATCATCGGTACTGATGAATACAATTTAAGGTTTGAATGATTATACGCAAATACTAGTAAGTAAAATCAAAGATTCTTTAGAATCCGCTTTTTGATAAGATTTTTCTAAAATATTTAAAAAAAAATACATTTTATATCATTATTTGTCAACTATTCATTCATTATGGATATAATTGTAATGTTTTTTTGCCAACTAATATTAGATAACTGGGAAAACAGGTCAACTGGTTTTATTTAGATTAAAGCTATTGCACACAATATTATACACAATGAACTGTGCATGTTTGAATTTATTAATCATAAAAAGTATCTTTTGTCAAATGTATATTATTTAACAAAGGATTAAAATATATGGATGTTTACTTATTTATTTTATTTTCAGCTAAGTTAACCATCGAAGCCTACGGACTGTATTAAATGGAGTTTTATAAATGTATTATAATGAAAACGTTCGGATTTGTTTACAGTATCTTTCGTCGAAATGCAGCATTAGTTTGACAAATGTTATGGCAAATTCGAATTTAAATTGTCTTTAAACTTAAGTCTGAACAATCATACTAACCTATGTTGAACCTAACCTTGACTAATGACTATAAATTAGGTTTATTTGATTTATTACAAAATGAATCCCTTTTTGCCCTGTTTGTTTTTTCAACTTTCTATTGTTTAGATAGAATTAAATTAATCTAATTTATAACTTTATTTTTAAAAAAATCAAACTACATATTTCAAACAAAACTTTTCTTTAAAATTCCCTCTTAATAAAATTGTTTTCGTTAGTTTCTATTACGTATTGCACCGGGCAAAAACCCGACACAAATGGACTAATTACCAAGAGTAATTAGGCCTAAAACAAAAAGTTGTAAATAGAAGCCAGAAGGCCTAAATATGCAAAAATATATAAAATAAAATAACCAATTAAATCAAGGGAAATAAAGGTATATAGAAATAAATATATATGAAATAGTATGTAATAAATGTGTGAATGTAAAATACCATGTGAGAAGGGGGCATAAACCAAAAATGGGGATTGCCAAATCCAAAATTCACACAAAACAGGCCACAGAAACGTGCCAAAGTGAAGGAGAGAAAAAAGAAGAACAGTTTTGGAAGTTTGGGAACCAGGAGAAGAAGATAGAACCAAGAAAATTTCAATTTAGACAAATTTGGAGAAACTAAAATTCAAAATTTAAAGAAAACAAAAGAAGGCGATAACTGGGGAACCAAGAACCCTACAAAGACAACTTAAAGGAGGAAAGAATCAGGAGATGGTCAAGAATCCAATGAGCCAAAGAAATAAAAATCAGACCAGGGGTTACGAAGTTAGAGCACTTCGAAAGAATTAAATACAAAAAGTATAAGATTCCAGTACAGACCAGAATGGCTTGAGTAAACACAGAGAAGGGAGGCTGAAGACATGACGTCATTCTACCATCACCGAAGCCAATACAATTAATTATTGCCCTGCAAAGGAAATAAACAATTATCGACGAAATCAAAGTAAATTAATGAAAAAAAGTCGTGGGACCTAATTTAAATAATTAAAGTACAATTCTACTACGTAGAAACCCAGATAAAACACATGAGAAATAAAGTTACTCAAAAAAGGCAGAGTAAGTCTCTTGACTCCAAATCAGACCGAACGAGGTTGAAGGGAGATTAATTCTGTTCAGTTGCGTTTTGATAGCCACAGTAGGACCACGTAAAAGTTTGCAGAAGCAGCAGTAGGTCGGCAAAAATCACCAACTCCGGTACAGATCAGCGGGCCGTAAGAAATCGTTCTACATAAAGAACAGGAGAAATCCTAGAGGAGAGAAGACAGGAAGAAAGAAGAAGAAGGGCCAACACCCAAGAGGATCATGGACTTTATTCCAAGGCCTAAACCACAAAGGAGGAAAGCCGCGATAAATCATATTTGTGAGTAGCAAATTACCAAGCTATTTTTAAAAAATAAATACAATCCAGTAATAAAGTTTTTAAAATTAAATTCAATAATAATAAGTAAAGTAATAGTAAATTCAGGGGAAAGTATAAAAGTAAAATCATTCCGGAATATTCCTTATTCTCACAATGGTAAAAAGCGTCGCAAAATAAATGTAAATATTAATATAGTTATAAATATCATTATTATATTAGTTTGAAAATTTTAAGCAGTTGCGAAAACAAAATTAATTTGTTTTTTAAAAATAAAAAAGTTTTATTTGCACATCTTAATTTCTTTTATTTATAAGTTAAATATCCAATACCAAAATTTTACCAGTGCTCTAAAAATAAGTTAGAAAATAAGGTTATATTAATTCTTGTGTGTGACTAAATAACTCCAAACGGCACGATCCCGAGAAGGAGTCTGACTAGAGCTAGTAAAATAAAATAAAGTGTATTAATTACAAACAACTTATAAGAATTATAAAAGTGAGTGTATTTCCTATTCTTGTCCACGTATGCGCGAAAAAAAATATTTAAGGACAAATCAAACAGAAAATAGAAAGGGAAACACGCTGGTTAGGCCTAAAGGTTTGCTAAGGGCGGTTCGGAGAATTAACGACGCGGGAGGCACGCGTGAGGAGTGGCGAGTGGCGCTCCGAACGTGGGGCGAAGACCCTGTGATCCCGAAATTAAGAGGCGCGTGTACGGTGTGGCAGTATGTATTTCAAATATAAAATATATTATAAAAAAATTCTTTATGGTTAAAGACCGCCAAAACATCTGCATGTGTTTTAGTAATTAATGTTTCATTTAAGTTGATCTAAGTAAATCTCATAGTAAGAAGCATAATATTAATTTCCAAGTATATCGCCAAACTCGAGTTTTCGTTAACGAAAGTGAAAAGTCATACAATTTTAAAACTCTCTGTCCTATTGATTTTGTTGCATTCATTTTATGGTGGTAAAACCAACACAATTTGTGCTATAATTTTTTGTTTGTTTACCAATGGATTTAAATAAATTGTAGATCTAACCTACTTTCGGACTGAACATTTAAAACATATTTCTAGGTGAACACATAGTGCATAACACGAATCTAAATACAAATTGTAGCTATTAATCGATTCCAGTTCTACAGATACTGTGTTGGATGAGTAAATGGTATTTAGCTTTTATATATAATTAATTACAGTATTATTTTATAGAACTTTGTAAAACTGAATTTTGTGAAACTAATTTTTTACATACCAAGTGTTCTACTTCATTTTTAAACAATCCCGACTATAAATAAATAATAAATATTAGTTTTATTAGTCTAATTTATTAGAATAAAAAATAATAGTTCAAGTTTAATGATTCAAATGTTATTTTAATGGTAACACTTGCCAATATATTTTGTTTATATTGTATACTTATAACAATTTTAATGTTATTATAACTCATCAGGTTTATTAATTGTATTAATCGGGATTTAGTGAACTTTTCAAATATTTTCATTTTTGTTTTCAGACTAAAGTCAGAATTTGTCAAAACCACTACTTTGGACACATTGACTCTTAAATGTTATAAGTTTGTTAAACGTTTTTGAAAACATACAAAATACATTTTATACAACGTTTCTAATAACGACTGGGTGCCAAGAATAAGGTTTACAGCGGGAGGAAGTTAATACTTTGTATTGCAGCCAATTTCTCAAGCTTAGAATGACTGCAATAATTAAATATTACCATAGAATATTCTAAGTTCAACTTCCAAACTTTGCAAACGAGTGCAAGGCTTAGAGAAAATATTACGTCATTTAAGTGGCATTAATTTGTATTTAATGAGCAACCGCCAGACAGTAATTATTAAAATGTTTAGTATTCAATTTGTATTTTTAACTGATATACTTAGCTTTGTTTACTTATGCATGCAACCAAATACATATTGTTTATTTACAGACAGGTTTATTGATGTAAACTATAAAACACTAATTAAAAATATATATTATTTTATGAAGAGAACATTACCCCATTAAAACTAGCATATTTAATTTTCATCTTATTTGCCTTATCAATAGGCAATGCAAATAATTAGATTTGTGTTGCTTAGATTCAAGTCACGTGAGTCCCATTCATATCGGCAGAGTGGTCGGGAATTGGATCTCGTAGAAGATGTACGATGCGAAGTAGGATTAAAGAAAATTTACGAGCTTTAGCATTAATCAATGCAGTGTAATGAATATAATTATAATCTTGGAGTGTTGGTCAGATTTTAAAACAATACACTGGATTATTCAACCAAATTGTTTAATAATCTACAAACGTAACCATATATTGTAAAAAGCCTGGATTTCTATCCTTTTAAGAAAAATAGAAAAATGTATGACCTCTAATTGATTTTTTTTATAATGAACCTGTCCTAAAACCTATCATTATGTCAGTTTTATATAACTTGGTGTTTGAAATTGTCATATTTTTTTCCAAGTTTAAATTATTTAATAGAAACCACTCATTTTTTATACTTATTAGATTGTGTACATAATTAATATTAAAAAAAATATATAGGCCTACTGAAAATATTTTTGTAAATTGGATTAAAACTTTGATTTTTAGATTTTTAACAGGCTCTAGCTTCAGGGGGGGGGGGGGTGGGGTCTTATCTAAAATAACGTAATAATTCCCGTTTAAAAATTGTTTTGAAGGTTAATGTTTCATCAAGCTGTAGAATACAAAGTACACACTTATTATAAATCATCAATTTCTGATTATCAGCGAAAAACTAAAAAAATTAATGTTTTAAAATATACATTTTTGAAATAATAATTAGTACTTTTTATTGTGCGACTTGATAAAACATCCAATTTAAAGTGGAAATTTAATTTTATCTCACTCCATCAAGAAGCTGGATAGTATAAAATATCTAAAAATCTAAATTTATAGACAAATTAATTTCTATAAAACGGCGTAGCTTTGGAAAAAACATGGATTGACAACAAAAGCAATATCGGTACCGAAAATTACACCGCACTATAATTACAGACTGTGAAACGAAAACACAGCTAACACGTTCACGCCAGTCAACGTAGCAACATTTAGCAAGAATGGAGAGATTGATGCAGGGGCGTGTGTTAACAAACAAATAAGTACTTCGTTAGGGATCTGAAAATGACTTTTGATTAGAGGTTAAAACTACTTTCCGATAAAAAAAAAGAAACTGAAAAGACCAGATTATTATTATTCTTTGTATAAATAATTTAATTTGCGGTGTATGTTTTATATACATTTAGGGTGGCCGTGGAAAGTTGCAAGAAACAATATAATGTAAACAGAAACAAACTCTGTATTAGACATTTTAGAACGTTATTGAGCTTACAGCATGCACCTATACAGCATACGACGTTCATGTTGTATTGTATTGTAAACTTTATCAAGTGGACTTTAAATTGTTTCTCTATGTATTATTGTAACTAATTATATTATGTAAGTTAATAAATTATGAATTTGCTGGGAAAACATTGGAAAACCTTAATTTAACAAAGACGAAGATGGTGAAAACATCTATTACATGGGAAAATATAATAATAAATAAAAATATTATATGCTATTCAGTTTAAATTGATTTAGCGGTGTATTTGTTAAGAAGGAGTACTTGGTAAACTTTGTTTGCTGGATAGTAAGCTAGTAAAGTTATTTTTAGCTATGTCTTCAAGACAACGTTCTATTTTCATACCATCTCAAAGGAAAACCATAAAGAAATATTTCAACAACACACACTTTCGTATTGTTTGTTGTGAGCGGTTGAATAGAGGTCAGGAATTAATTAGTATTTGCACACCTCTCCAGTTCTGTCCACTATATAAAGTAAACCAGGTCAATCTACCCTCGACTTGGATGTGGGTGTTTGCAGTCATCTGGTTTGATCTGGTTCCAGTAAATTGAATTGTACGTTTACAACAAGCCATACTATCGGACTTACTAAGCAGGCTTTGTTCAATTTAGTTTTGTAAAAATCAAAAACAAATTGGAATTCAAAGAAATGAAATCAAACAATTTGAAAGGAATCTGCATATAAATAATGTTTAAAAGTTATATTTTTTTTAATTAAAATCTGTAGTTCAGGCGACTGAATAATTTCAATGTTAGTACATTAATCAGCAGTTTACATTAAAGATGATTTGCGACATATTTTATGCGAGATTCCTTGTGACAGCATGAATAAATAATATAGTCAGCACATTCATTGTTACCAACTTATACAATTAAATCTGCCTAGCAAAAGTAAACTTATTGTATTACATAACATACCTTACACAATGCTAACCTAATGATATAGGTAGTGATCTTAGTATATGTGTTTGTACTTAATCAATGTTTATACGTCGTGGTGTTTACATTATCTGCAAATGTTGTGTATAAATAATGTTGACAATTAAGGTAGATCATTTTATTATGTAGGCCGTAATGAGTGAGATCGACTCATAGAACCATATCTTATAGAACGAATAAGTAAATTTTAATTTGATGTTTCCGGCATAACGAGCGTTTTCGCAAGTCGCAGAGTTGTTCCATCCGAAACTGTATATTCAATATAAAATGTCAGCCAATCAGTTGCTAATACCACACATTTCACATTTGATTGTACGATCTATAGTAAAATAATAATGTTTACATAATAAACCCTTATTTTTATTGTAAAATTATAGTGAACCTAAAAAATACAAAACACAAAGTCATTATCGCTATTCGTTTTACGCCTAAAAGTCAATACAATAATATTTTCTCATAATTCCATGTAATTGTCAAAAAACTATTTTGACTTAAATGTTACGGAAAAAGCTATTATTCTTTTTGGGTGGAGTGAGCTTTATTCTTCTTAAGATTGTCTTTTTTACAAAATAACTTTTGCTTAAATGTTTTATAAAATACAAATTTAACAATGACATCAACAACTGCGTCTGCATCCAAGTAATTTTCTTTAAAGTGTATTAGTTTATCATTATAAACGCGAAATAGTTATAATAACCAAATAAATTTTGTTCGTATTTATGGGATTTGGGGCTATTCTTAATGATTTAACAATAACGGGAAATTTGCATAAAAACTATGAACATTTGACATTACTTATTTCCAATTAATTTATATTTTTAAGTCGAAATCTATGTGAACATGTCCCAAAAAAGCAAGTAAATAAGTGCGCCAAAATAAAGTATCGATCATAGTTTGCAAGAAGTTAGTAACAAGGTAAACAAAAATGTAATATTTCTTTTCTGGAAAGTTCTTATTTGCTTAGTAAATCAATTGTTTGCAGTCTACTAAAATTTTTTAGATTATTAGGAAATTGTTTTTATTATGATTTCAAATAAATGGAGATTTAAAAATGTATATGTATATATTGAATGCATAAAGCAAAATAAAAATTAGACAAACCATTAATAAAAACATATGTTCTTATTATCCTTCTCAAGGTAAACCCCGTTAATTGGGTTTGATGAATTTACTTCAGTAATATTGTACACCTACACCATTAAGAGTATTTTTTGCAATTGGCTCCAATCAACTCTAATTAATTGAAACTGCAATCAAAAGTGTGATATAACTTATTTAATTAATAACAGCTGACGACTGTTACAGTAAGCAAATAAAGATAAAGGTTCTATGCATATCTTGTTATAACTATTTCAAATTTGTATTCATAGAAAATCCAAGCATAATATTATCCAAAAGTTAAACAACCCTTGGTTTTTGCTTACTGCTATTAACTCATAATCCCATCTTGAAATTTTGTTCATCATGGTCATTAATACTCTTTTCATCATTCTCATTTCAGGAAAACATAAGATAAAAACTTATTGAAAAATGGTCACGTGATTTATTCACCCAGCTATGAAGCGCGTTCTGACCATACTTTCATTTTATGATACGTCATTTCCTAAATGCCTTCAATAAGCCGTAAACACGTCCCAAGATAATGTTCTGCCCAAGTCCATTCATTGCTGAGACGTGACTTGTACAACTTTATGTGCTCAAGATTTGCTACGAAGAAAATAATACTCTCTTGTTTACGAACAGAAATCTATAATATATAATAATATTATTTATAAATTAACAAAAAATACTCATTCATTGCAGTATCTCTGGTAGAACGACAATAGCCCGAGAGGTAAAATGTGAACAAAATTTAAACTGAAACAAATTAAAAAAAATTATATTTACTGCAAGAAATTCCAATTTGTGTTTTTACTATAATTTCAAGAGAATAAATAAAGAAGTGTTTCTCTACTTGCAGGAAGGAGTTCAAACACAGGGGATTTCTGCTGCGCAATAATCCTTTGTTATAAATCTTCTTCGTCGAGTTGGATTTATTTCTATAATTTGTTACAGTTTAAACGGACTTGCCGAGTGTTGTTTATGATTTATAGATGTACTCTTGAACCAAAACGTGTTCCTCAATCCGTTATACCAGAGTGTGTATTTATACACCTCATGTAATCTTTTATTCTGTATTTTAGTTACAATATTTACTTATAAACTCTCTGTTAACAAAACCGTTCAAGGTTATGTGGGTTCAGTTTACACTCTAGATCTATAAAAAAGATGAATAGTTTATAAAAGCATGTGGATCTTTATCAAATACAATTAATTATTTAACTTATTATATTGTATTAGTCATCAGCAAAACTAACAGTTGACTTGGTTCAAATGATCCCACACGGAGGGTGCATGCAAGGTATGTACACCGATACAAGTAGGTGACATCACTTAAAACCTACACTTAACGTACCAAACGTGAAACAAACGTACATATTACTACTTAAATATCTAAATAAATTAGCTTATATAAAAAACCCAATAGTCTACTTCGTTGTATTATGTATGTTGTGATGTTTTATTTAATTTGTTGTTGTCATATCTTGCTATTACAGTTTTTCTTGAATTATCTTTTATTTTATACCCAAAACTATTAGTTATTCATTAGCCTTAGGTGTATCGTGTAAACGATGTTTTTCTTGTTAAATTATTTTATGTTTTTAAATAGTTTTTTGTATTGTTCATTATTTTGTATAGCTGAGATATTCGTTTGTTATTTGTTAAGTTTGGTCAGATTTAATTTTTACTATTTGTGTTGCTAGTACAACCTGTTTTGTTTTTATTGTTAGTGTTACGTTGCATTTTGTTCTTTGCGTTTGTATTTTGTATGTTCTTTGTGTATGCATTTTATATGTTCTTTGTGTATGTATTTTGTATGTTGTTTGTGTATGTATTTTGTATGTTCTTTGTGTATGTATTTTATATGTTCTTTGTGTATGTATTTTGTATGTTCTTTGTACATGTATTTTGTAAGTTCTTTGTGTATTTTGAAAAATCTGAAACACCCTTAAAATTTGTGTTTGTAAAAATTATTACTTTATTGGTATGACATCCTTACACATAACATCCATTACTCTATTTACTACTACTAATTTGAAGCCGTACATACGAGTTTGTGTAGTAAACATAACAGCGAATAGATAACTTATCATTCAAATAATGAATAATATTATGATTTGTAATATTAATATTGTTTAATTGTTTAAGTTAGTTATTTCGAGAGTTTATCTTTATTAGTATAACGTGATTAGAAATTATAAAAACAAATCAATAACAGCTACAAACCTAAAAAATTAACTGTTTTAAATATTAGCTAACTAGATAACAAAACAGACAGCATTATATTTAAGACTAAACTTATACTGGACAGTACACAAATTTGTTGTACTTGCAATTCAAACACTAATAAATAGATTCCCAAACTGTGAAACATATCAAAAATAGCAACACAAATCATAAATAATTCGACCACGCAGCTGAACCGCTGACGTGAGTTGAGCGAATTTCCAATATTAAGTTTATATGCTTATGTTCTAGGGTTTCAACCAACTATTTGGGAAGTAGGTCTACTCACGAAGGCGTTGAACAGCTGTTTGTGTGTTCGCAATATATTAGTAGAACTGTTTGCGCCTAGTGGCCTCGCGAGTTTGCACCACTTGGCTTCGAGCCTTGTACTATTATGGTATTTTACGTTTTGGTCGATTTTGGGGGAACCAAGCGAGCTATAAGGTCGCGTAAAAAAACAAAATGTGCAGAATAACATCCTACATTTATATTTTTAGAAAAAACTCAAAAAATTTCATTCTCGTAGTAAATATTTAAAAAAAATAGTTACTTCCGGTCAAAAAACGTACTTCCAGTTGTTGGATTTTTTTGGCTGACGAACTCGTCCGAGCGACATAGACAACCAACAGTATACGTATATTTAGTTTAATTGTTGTATGTAAAAATATGTATGTTTGACTAGACATCGAGGTTCGTCAGATTGAATAGGCACAGTTTAGTCGCTCCATTATAAGTTATTTTTTTTTTTTTTTTTTTTTAGAAGTGTTTGCTTAGGATGTTGGTTATTACTTGTTTCATTATCTCCCAATACTTGGTTCTTCATTATATTTATATTATAGCCTAGTCATTTAGGTTTATCGTTTTGATATCAAGTTTGTAACGTATTTATGTTTTTGTTTGATATCAATTCATATTCTCAAAATAACGTGTACTAATTAATTGTAAACACAAATTATCGCAAATGTCTTAATAAACAATTAGCAATGTGTTTAGCAATAAACTATAATACACAATTCAAATTAAATTCTTACCTTGTTAGGTCAACAATCCATTTTTTCACTTGTTTTATATATAACGACTGGTTTTGATTAAAACTTCATCTTAAAGTATAAGAGCTCATCATTTATTTTTTTTATCAATAAATACTATTCTAATACACATTAAATTAAATTAAAACACAAACTTCACCATACATGGCTGTCTGTCACAAGTGCACTGAACTGGTTACTCTGGATTCGGGTTGTTAAAATCACAATTTGTTTGTTAAACTTTTGAATTCGATCTAACTTTTGAATGAGATAATGGAGTTGAATGTTACATTTTTTGTAATAAGTTTAATTTATCATTAAATATGAAGGTCGATTGTGTATCTTGTGACTTTGTAAATTTTATATTGTTTTAATGTGTTGAGAAGATTGCCTTTTTTACATTTGTGTACAACGTTCGTATTTTCCTGTACATTTTTGTATGAATGCTCATGATCCATGAATTTCATTTACATGCAATGAATTTAATTTGTATTGTATGTTAATTGAATATGGTTTTAGAAGATTGGCCTAACCGGTTAACATAGATCGTCGAACAATATATACACGTGATTTTATAAGCTCCTGTTTTTGTTTCTTTTTATCTGTATAGTCTCAGGAGCTTTCCGTTTACATAAATAATATAAATCAGCAAGTAACTGTACTTACATATAACGATTCCCAACGATATGCAGCGTACACAATGGTACGATCAATTGCACAATAGCCGGGATTGACGTTAAAATAAATTCTGTTCAACGAACGCAATTGGCGGGATGTTTTGAACATTGTACTCTTCATGCCGAAAAAAGACAGATTTTATACTTAGGAATTAATTCACCAATTTTACTAAATTACAAAAGGCAAACAAAAATAATATTAAAAGACGAAATATAAATAATATCAAATTATATACCAAAATATTTACGTAAATAACCAAACAAAACAAACTTCTGTAACATGTATAAATGATATAAATTTAAATCCCCTTCTTTATTGCCTGTTTGGGATTAACTGCACCTAAATAATTGAAATACAGATTTCAGTCTGTTTTACTTTTAAAACAAATATGCAAACTTATATTATATTTTTTAAATAATGACAATAATGCAAGGCTTTGAAAAACGTTTAGAAGTATATTGTTTGAATTCGTTAATTTGTATGAATTTTCTAACTGTACTTTTAAGTGTCACTTTCTACAATTTTATTAATACTTATTAAATTAAAATGTTGTATATTTCTTCCTCTTTCAGGTGAAACGTTTGGCATTTTATTCAGTCAAATTATTGAATTTTGTCAGTTAGATAAAAGAGGGAGGGAAGAGCGAACAGCGTAGGTGAGGCAAAAGCCAGTAGCCAGGTCCGAATATTCTAGGTTTCAACTGTAATAGACTGAACTATAACCTTTAGTATTCCTTTTGAACTGTTTTCCCAACACAACACATACACGCACATTCGAACTACATTGAGAAAGGTCATCGACCCCGTCTGTTTCCCGTTAATATATATTTAAAATGTGTAGGCTATCTGTTTCAATTATATACTCTTTAAAACATTGTCCTACTTTTGCCTTTGATTTTGTATTCATCACCAGAACAAATTAAAAAAAGTAATATACAGGGTGTCCTGCGACCATATGAACAAACTTTGTCACGTTATTCAGCATGTCAAAAGAAACAAAAAATGTAATATAACATGTGTCCTATCTCATTCCGTTTTCGGTCTGTCTGTCTGTATGTGTTTTTTACAAAATACTTAATATTTCTAGAAGTAGAAAAGATATTGAGCTCAAACTTTGTACACCTATTTGTTGCGTAACCTTTTATCACTGTACGAAAAATTAGAACAATATTTTAAATATTTTCAAAATGGCAGTCGTTTATAATTTTTAAAGTCAAATATCTCTAAAACCGCTAACTTTACAAAAAAATTACAAGAGACAAAAAAGTTTAATATTTTAATGACAAACTCAATGGTTTTTAATTTTTTCTGTAGCTCAAAGGATAACAGAGATATTGAAAAAAAGGAAAAATGTATTTCTTGGTAGTTGTCAACAATACCCAGAATCACTCTAGAAACAAAATATTTTAAAGTTATTTTGAGCTAAAATAATAATTTATTTGCATAATGTTCCGAGCACTTTCTGAGCTGATTCCACTAGCAAACATAACGGAAAAAGTTAATTTATTCATAGGTCTGGAAATGCTTCGTTAGAGAGTTACAGCTAGCGAAAGATTTCATCCGTGTTTCAGATTACTCACAGAAACGAAAACCTAATGAAATATGTAGGGCGTTAATTAAGGGCGTTATATATATAATATAAAGGGTGTCCCCGAACTATCTGGACCCCTTTTGTGGATATGTTCCTGGGATCCAGACATATTTCACAATATAAACTTGGGTCTACGGTGCTTATTTTTTCGTCTGTCTGTCTGTATGTGTTTTTTACAAAATACTTAATATTTTAGGAAGTAAAAAAGATATTGAGCTCAAACTTTGTATACCTATTTTTTGCGTAACCTTTTATCACTGTACGAAAAATTAGACCATTATTTTAAATATTTTAAAAATGGCGGCCGTTTATAATTTTTAATATTAAATATCTCAAAAACCACTAACTTTACACAAAAATTACAAGAGACAAAAATGTTTACTTTTTTAATGGCAAACACGATGGCTTTTTATTTTGTCTGTAGCTCAAAGGATAACAGAGATATTGACAAAAAAAAGGGAAAATGTATTTCTTGGTAGTTGTCAACAATACCCAGAATTATTCTAGAAACAAAATATTTTAAAGTTATAATGAGCTAAACTAATAAGTTATTTGCATAATGTTTTGAGCACTTTCTGAGCTGATTCCACTAGCAAAAAATAATAAAAATGTTCTTATATCCATAGGTCTGGAAATGCTTCGTTAGAGAGAGCTGGCGAAAGATTTCACCCATGTTTCAGATTACTCACAGAAACGAATCAATATTGAAATATGTTGGGCGTTAATTAAGGTGTAAAGTTTTATTTAATTTACGTAAAATGAGCAGCTAAATTTATTTAATAAAATAGGTCCCAGTTGTGTAACTGCAGTAATTGTTCCAATATTTGACCCAAAACGCAAAATTCGGTCTTAATTAACAGCTAATACTTCTATTTGTAAACATGGTCAAATTTTTGGTATTTCTCATTCGATTTTCTTAATTAAGCTACACTTACATTTGTACTTAAAAGGTAGATATTTTATAATTCAGTAATTTATTTTTAATAATTTGAGTTCTGTGAGTAATCTGAAACACGGGTGAAATCTTTCGCCAGCTCTCTCTGACGAAGCATTTCCAGACCTATGAATATATGAACATTTTTATTATTTTTTTCTAGTTGAATCAGATCAGAAAGTACTCGAAACATTATGAAAATAACTTATTAGTTTAGCTCATAATAACTTTACAATATTTTGTTTTAGAGTAATTCTGGGTATTGTTGACAACTACCTAGAAATACATTTTCCCTTTTTTGGTCAATATCTCTCATATACTTTGAGCTACAGACAAAATAAAAAAAACATTGTTTTTGCCATTAAAAAAGTAAACTTTTTTGTCTCTTGTAAATTCTTTGTTAAGTTGGTGGTTTTTGAGATATTTGATATTAAAAATTATAAACGGCCGCCATTTTTAAAATATATAAAATAATGGTATAATTTTTCGTACAGTGATAAAAGGTTAAGCAAAAAATAGGTATACAAAGTTTGAGCTCAATATCTTTTTTACTTCCTAAAATATGAAGTATTTTGTAAAAAAACATATACAGACAGACAGACGGAAAAATAAGCACCGTAGACCCATGTTTATACTGTAAAATATGTTTGCCTGGATCCCAGGAACGTATCTACATAAGGGGTCCAGAGAGTTCAGGGACACTCTGTATAAACAAAAAATAACAGTTTTAATAGTACGTAAACAAAACAATTTTTTTATGTTTTAGGTTGCATTTTAGACCGATATTAAATAAAGTAATCTATTTCGAAAAATTAAATCTATTTACATTTAAAAAACCTTTAAATTTGTGTAGGCCTAAGTTAAAATTTTAGTTTTTTCCAAATATTCGTTTTGCAGCTCTTTGATTGTTTGCCCGTTTCAAAGTAAGGTTTTAGCTATTTACAGGTATATTAAGGTCACTGATGATTTAAATATGTCGATGTTTAATTTTTTATCGATTTTATTTATAACTATAATCCCTCTCTTAAGCTCTGCTTCCTAAAATGTATCACAATTTATCTCAGCCAATTGTTTTACAAGAATTTGTTTCAAAAGCTTATCCATGAAAATCGAATATTGAAAATTGATTGGTATTTTTTTGTAGACACAACTTTTAGAGTCTTTATCTTTACAAAACGTATTATCTTTTACTATCATTCACGAAAAAAACTCTGGCCATACTGCGCATTGGTCAGGATCTATGATACCATGATCCAAGTGTCTATCCTAATCAAACTTCAAAATGTTAGAGTATGCCATAAGCTGTTTGCTTTGGCTTTTTGCGAGAGCAGATGGGGAGCAACCAGCTAAGACACGATTAAGACCGGCTAAGCCGTTGACGAAGAGAGCAGCGGCGGGTGTAGTTTGATTTAATACTTTAGATGAAACCCTGATACAAGATAGTTTATAAAATAAAGCCTTTCTATCAATCGTATCGAAAGCGGCCGAGAAATCTACAAACAAACTATACAATTTTCCTTTCTTTTGTGACAATTTACCATACTCATTAAATTAAAAATGTTGTCTATGGTCGAATACCCCTTCCTAAAACCTGCTTGAAACCCACTTAATATGTGTTGTTCCCTTTCCCACCGCACAAGTCGGTCTAAAATGACCCCAAAGAATAATTTGGCGATCGCATAAATATAAATGAAATACCCCTGTAATTATTTACGTTATTAATGTCCCCTGTCTTATGTAGAGGGTAGACGATAGATTTTTTTAAGGAATTAGGTATACTCCTTGTTTTAAAAATTGTATTGAAAGTAATCATCAACTGACTCAAAAGCCTTTTCGAGCCATTTTTATAAAACTCGTATGGCACTCTATCCAACCCGGGTGCTTTATTACTTTTAGTTTGTTTAAGTATGAGCTTGATTCCTCCGAAATTAATGTCTAAATTCAGCAGTTCGTTTTCAATAAAAGGTTCGGCCCAAAGTACGGATACAGAGGTAACTGGCGAGTCTGATAGTGATGCAAAGTGGTTTACCCAATCTTCCCAATGAATTACCCTATATAGATAATAGGTGATGCATATGTAAAACGGAGAAGGAATTGCCCGTGTTTTTTTCTGACAGGAAGTTGGCGCTTCTAAAGTAGAAACATAAAATT
>JAGFPH010009707.1:0-10644 GCA_018207615.1 Philaenus spumarius | reverse complement strand
TTTTTTATAGTTGTATTTTTTATATGTTCGCATATTATTATAATAGTATTTAATTTGTTAATGTTATTTAATTATAATCCAAACATTGAAATTATATTAATATCAGGTAGTTATTTACTATTGATTTCTGATGCTAACTTACAGTTTAGTAGAACAATTACCATAATAATTTAATACAATTTAGAGAATTATATATATATGTAACCATATTTATAAAATACTAGGGGAGACCCCTGCGTGCTCCGCACGTCAACCCCCAATGGAACCTTCTAAAAACATATGTTATGTTTTATTTATAATAAAGGTGTAGGATTAATAATAACCTCAAAACTAAGATGGTAAATAAGGTCAAATGTTCAAATTAAATTATTTCTTATATTTTATAACAGCAGTTATAATAATAGTTAAAAGAACCATCAAGGCTCAGGTCTACACTTAAAACCCCTAACCTAAAAGCTAGAAATACAACAATAAATGCTTCAAATTTTTAAATCAGCTGTTAGTGGAAATATTGGAGCTAACTGCTATATTATCTGTTATAAATTGGTTGCTATGGTAATAAATGTAAATACATGTGTTGATTAATCATTCTGGGCCTAACCTAAGAATTTTTTCCAACTAAATTTACAAATATTGGAATAAAAAAGGTTTTTATCGAAATGAATTATAGCCTATGTTACTCAGGGATAGTGTAACTTTTTATTAGTAAACCTGTTTTTTCAATCGGTTTAGTAGTGCCAGAGATTACCCCCTACATACAAACAAACAAACACACAAACAAACAAACAAACTTTACCTCTTTATAATATGAGTATAGATAATATAAACCAAAGTCAAAAATTGTAATATCTTGTAGGACTAATATTGTTCAAACAAAGTTTAAATAACCGTGGCGTTGGTATATCAGATAATAGTGCCAGTTAATTACTAATAACAAAATCTCGTTATTACCAGGTATCATCCCAGTTTTGTCTCCCTTACACGATCAGTATTAATGTCATACTATGTCATTACTGTCATAGGGTAATGGCAGTATTACTGATCGTGTCGGGTTCGCTTTAAACTCAATTTTAGGTTAGGCCTATTCACTTTTCTTGAATGAATTTACATTTAGGCTATTAAGTTAGAAACGAACTTAGCAAATTTTGAATTTGTAAATAACACAATTTTATACTTCGTATCCAACTGCTTTTTAAGTTAGGTTAACACAATAAAAGCAAAAACAATTTCTGCGAAATATGCTTATTTATTTTAATTTTAAAATATTTTTTTAAATACATAAATACATACATAATACATAAATACATAAATAGTTTAAGCATACATAAACAGCTGATGCGGTTAAAAAACTTAACACAGTTTAAGAATAGGCCTATACCGAACCAACTCTCATTTCCTGAATGCAATTACTTTCATTATCATAACAACTAACTTAGAAAATATAGAATCATTTCATATTTATTCTTCACAATGTGCAGTCTTTTTAGGTTAGGTTAATATAATAATACAAACAAATAAATTTGTGTGTATGTATGATTATAGCTGGAACGCATTGACAAAATTTATAAAAATTTTGCAACACATAGGACTTACAATCTGGTGAAAAGTATTTTGAGGGTAAAACGCCACAGCTGCGCCTCTTGGGAAGTGTTGGAGGGGCATGACAAGGAACATGCAAAGAGTTGTTTATTTAAAATGAATTGAATGCGATTGTTAGTAGAGTCATATACATACTTTTAAAGGTCACTAAGATGAATAACGACAATCCAAAAATATTTTATCTAACATTTTGTGCAAGGAAAACTAAAAATCGTTCCGTAATACAGCAAGGGTTCTACTAACCTTAAATATCTACGTGATACATCTCAGAGCTAAGACTGAGAAGTCAAACACACCAACCACCGTTTGACTAGTCCAATTGACACTCCCATTCTCCCTCCAACTTGTCAACTAGACGCTTGCTATCAATTGCTTAGTGTTTGAATTGTGTTTTGTTGGTGGTTGGTGTGTTTGACTTCTCAGTCTTAGCTCTGAGATGTATCACGTAGATATTTAAGGTTAGTAGCAATTTGTAGTTTTACTTTGTTCACTCTTACCATTGAAGAAACAACACTATAAGAAGCGAAACCCCCATGTTATCAGAGGGAACACTTTTCAACAGTCGAAAATGCCTAGTTTGGATCGAGGCCAACAGGTACCGCCAGCAGCATCGCCGCGCGGACTTTACCTTCTTTATTGGGACTGTACATTACGTGCCCGCCCCTAGTGTCAACTTCACAGAGACCAAATAGTTTTGTCGATGCGTAAACGTAAACAACTGCTATGCTCTCCATTGGTCCGATCACACTATTCTATTTATTTATTCTGGATTCACGTTTTTATTCATTAATTTTCATAATACAGTATATTTTAGTATTTGTTTTTTATTGCGTTTGTAAATCATTTCGTTAATTTATAAAAGTTTTGTAAATCCTATTTTAAAGTGAGAAAACAATAACTGAAAGAGAAGAGCATCTCGTAGTATTTTGGTATAATTAATTATATTTTCAAATAATAATCTATATTATTAAATGATTTTTGTCGAAAACCTATTTTCAATCGCCCAGCCTCTCCTAATGGACCGATTTTGAAGATTTAAAAAAAAATGTGTTTATTTTTTATCTCTAGATATGTCATCAAGCAACGATTTTTTTTGTAACATTCGAGGCTATAAAAATTCTAATTTTATACATTTTTTCGTTTTTTTTATTTATTTGAAAAAATAAAAAAGGACGAGGTTGGTTGATAGCTCAATCGAAAGAGCTAAAATTTTAGAACATTTACGCCGCTTACAGTACCCTTCTATATCTCTTATAGATTTCCTGTTATTTGAATTATTGTATAATTATAGTAATTATTGAATTATCAATGTTAATTGTGTAACGACCGTTATTCTATGTTTGTGCTTCACGTGTACCGAATGCGTTTTTTAAGCGTTTGCTTTGTAATTATTGAATTATCGTTGGGGAAGTACATTATCGGCCTATTACGTCGGTATTTTTCTACCAATTTGTAAAAAAAGTGTCATTTTATTCGTTTTACACTGCAGATTTACAGCAAAATATAAAAATCCAATAAATTGAGTTTATTTTAACAACTGACATTTTAAAATTACGCCATGTTATTTAAATGGGAGAAATTTGTGTAAGATCCATTAGTTTGGGCGTCACCAGTTAGACTCATGACAAATGTACCAATTTGAAGCCCAAACATTCCCAAAAATATAAAATTTTTCATTTCCTCATTTTAAGTTTGTTAAAAAATACAAATTATAAACTCTTAAAAATTCCCCACGTTATTTATTTTTGTCTAGAAGCTCACCCTTTGTTTGAGAGAACCTTTCAACGTACGCTCATAACATATATTTCAATTTGAAGCTTAAACCTTCTCATTGTGTCATTTTACTACTTCAAGTTGGGATTAATAATTCAAAAAGGAATTAAGGAATTCAAACCGTTGTGGTAAATTGTATAGTATTTTTGTATTTACAATTAACAGCTGATTTATTATTAGTAAAATGTCTAACTACGTGCTTTTAATAATCGGACAGCTGATCTAGTTATTATGTTATTTGCCTGTACATTTAAACACAAATGTAACATTTATAAAGTAATTAATTATTAAACCTTAAGTGTGACATTTTAAAAATTTCTGATATCAATAAAACGACAAATTACTAAATTTTTAAATGTAATTATCTATTGCGGTTACATTTTTAACGTGCGTACAAAACATAATGAAAAACTTGTTTAAGCTATTGTATACAACTGTATTTCAATTTTAAGCTTAAGCCTTCTCATTGTGCCATTTTACTACTTCAAGTAGGGATTAATAATTCAAAAAGGATTTAAGGAATTCAAACCGTTGTGATAAATTGTATAGTATTTTTGTATTTACAATTAACAGCCTCCCCTAGTTAATTACTAATAATAATCTATTGAATAGATACATAAATCTAATAATATTAGATTTTTTAATAAACGGGTTGAAAATATTGAATGATTTGATTTGGTTAATTATTTGTTTAACTGTTGTTCATTTAGCACCACCAGTGCATTTAGTGGTTTGTTAATAAGTGCAAGGACCATCGTCAGTTCATCTTGGAGCAATTTGTTAGGATGAAAATATTCTACAATATAAAATGTTTATCCCATTATCTAAGAGATAGAGCACTAATGGTAGGTCAAAAGCGAAGACAGAACTTCAAAGAAAATTTGAAACCAAACTCAAAACTAATGAAACTGAAAAGTGTATAATTTAATGTATTAAGAGATATTTAGTTCACAGTGTATGGGGCTGCTAAATGTGTAGTATAGTTTGAAGAAAAACTGAATACCGTTTATCATTTAATAATTTGTATTGACCGACACGTGCTTTGAACATTTGTGCCATGACTGCGGTCCAAATAACAGTAAGTTATATATTTTTTAATATAATATAAAATATATCATATTAAATTTCATAAATTATAAAGGGTGTTACGTTTTTTTTCATCTATATTACAAAATGTAAGATAATGTTTCTTAAGGCTGAACTTTTAGGAAATCGCTCCTACCAACAGGTGTTTCGGACTCGTACAGTTGTTTTTATTTTAGTATCAAATTTTCGTAAACTTTTTGATTGAACTGCATAAAATATTTAATGTTAACGCTAACCAGAAATAATATATTTATTTATTTCAAACCTGCACAAAAATACAAGTTTTTTTTAACATTGAGGTCATGGAGGGTTTTTAAAACAATTCCGTTTTTCCATTTCTTATTTTTAAGTCTTTTAATTTCTGTATCATCGGGTTTTATTGAGTTTGGATTAGTTTTAGTAGTAGCCTATATATATTAAGTTCCCTACAGTTATCTTGATCGTTTAACGCCAAATCCCCATTCCAATTTTTAAAGCAAAGGCTTTAGGGCCAGTTCCTTTTTGTGGAAACTGCAAATCCAGTCCCTAAGTGTGGAGTATTTTACTGGAGTATTTTTTAGTTTTAGTTTTAAAAAATTATCAAAATACATAGAATTTCATCTGTAGAATAATTCGTGTTTCATACAAAGCTAAAATTTGGAAAACCTGTCCTTTTAGTGTACTTTCAAGTTCAAAGAGATCACTTTGTTTTAGAAGCGCATTTATATTAAATCATTAAATTTGAAGTTTGTAAATTGTGTATGCTTGGTTTCTTAAGAGCTTTGTAACATTATATTTGTGTGTATGTTGTTTTCCAATGTATGTATGTGTATATTCATGGTGATTATTTATTGTAACAAAATGTTAGGTTATACAGGATGTTCCATAACTATCGCCCCCTCTACGTTTTGTAAAATTGCAAATAGATTTTTGTAGATTTTCCTACGGGATTGAATGTTTTTTTTTTAGAGTTTTTTCTAAAAACATAAATATAGGATGTTAATCAGCACATTTTGTTTTTACGCGGCCTTATAGCTAACTTAGTTTCCCCAAAATCGATCAAAACGTAAAATAACATAAAAGTAACTGGTCCAAAGCCACGTGGTGGACTTTAAATTGGGGGCATCTTCTCATCCGAGGCCGATGGGCAAGTTTTTACGTTGCGAGCGCAGCGAAGCTTATAACCCGTGCTACTTGTTTACATTACGGTAGCTCAATCCCTTACGCGAAGAATAAGCGCTCGTACACATAGTTATGGAACACTCGGTATAATTATTTCCTAGTCTATGTGTACAATACTTTGCTTTGAATTATTTTAGTTGTTGCTTACGTGATCGATTGTAAATAGTTTATATAAAGATTATTATTATTTATTTATTTATTTCTGGTTTTTTTCTCCCAGTTCAAAATATTGACCATAAAAATACATCTTTTAGAGCTTTTTCGCCAAACTGTCATAAGTATTGCCTGGAAAACAATACTTTTTATAAGCTTTAAATATCCCAAAAGCAGTATGAACAATCTAACACCTTATTTGAGAAAGGCTGAAATATATATGTTTGGTGTCAAAACAAAAACTGTTTTGCAATTTTACCTAAGTTTTTGTATATTTCGTTAAATATTTTACCAATTTTAAGTCCGATTTTACGAAATAAAGTGTTTATTTGTTAATTACTGTTGCATGCATATTTTACATTTACCTTGTATGGGATATTTTTTCAACACACAAACTTAGAAGACTTTACAATATTTTACAGTAATAGATTATCAAATCAAATTCAGGAAAAACCCATGTTCAAATAATGTTAATTGGAGATTTAAAATAATTTCTATACAGTATTTGACATAACATTTTTACGTTAAGTTATAAAAAAATCATTGTAAGTTACAAAAAAATCATTTACTACTTAAAATTGTTTTTAATTCATTAAAAAAAGTATTAAATTTATGCCACATTTTATAATTTGGTTATTAAAAACATTATCAATAATAAATCATTGTTCAACAGTACTGTATAATATAGTTGCAACGTGCGCCAAATATTGAGACATGTGCTTGCTCCCTCCAAAACGAAAACTAAATTATTCTCTTCGTTGGGGATGTTGAAAGGAGGTCAAAGCGTTTGTGCCAGACAGTGCAAGAGGCAGATATATTCGCGGTCTGGTGGTGCGGCGAAATTTAAACTCTGCCTATAATGTCAGTTTCGTCTCAAGGAGCAGCAAAAGACTGGTGGCGCTCCGAGTGACTTCGATCTGAACTACCACTCAAGCGTCCGCTTAAAACCCATTAGGTTTCGCTTCTTATAGTATTGTTTCTTCAATGCTCTTACATATGCTTAGTTCCCTGGGTTTATGTACCGTTAGTTTTAGTGACTTGAGAACGGGAATTGATTTGTATTTCCGAAACGTCATGTTTGATAATTTAACACACAAATGATGGCAAATGTCCGAACAAGTAATTATAATAAAATTCAACATCCATCATGAACTAACAATAACTTCAAACAGAGAATGAATTTTAATCGATATCTACAAGAAAGTGTCATGAAAAGTTGATGTTAGGAGTATAAAACTGTGGTACTTTAAAAAAATATTCATGGTAGATAGAAAAGTCAGTATCTGAACATAATTTACGTGTTATATTTCCTTTTTTGATAAAACCTTTGATATTGATTATATTATTTTAATTAAAAAAAAATTGTCGTTTTCAACATTGAAAAAATAAAATGGTTTGTCTTAACAGTTTCCATAAATTGAAATATTTCGAGATATTCTATGTTACATTTAGAATATAATATATAACATATGACTTTTACACTTAATAATTTATTCAATCCTACTGTTAAAATAATGTTTGTAATATAAGAAAAAGGCATTTATTTTTTGAAATAATCTTTTACGAGATAAGTTCAAAAGACCGTTTAGATTTTATTTGGTGAGAGCATCACATCATTGTAATTCATATAATATATCTTCCAAAACACATTTTATCACACCAGTAATTCAGTTGAAGTTACTTGGCTGGACGTCACTTCCTTACACCCTCTCCCCTAATCACCAACCTACATGAACCTCACATTATCTCATTAAAGTGCATCTCAAATCGCACTTCATATGTAATGAACTAGATAGAGAGAGCAAAGACATGTGTCAGCTGTTTTGACGTATTGAGTTACTGTCTAATCTAATTTACCTGCTTTTGCTAATTAGTCTGTCCTTTAGGATGTGCCTAGTTGGGATATCACACGTCCCAGGACACATTGAAACGTCAAATTTGTCTATATGCTAGAGGGCTCCGTCTCCTGCTCGCTTCACTCGCCAACTCCCGTGGTGACTCGCGTCAAAGCAAATGCAAACAGGTTATTTTATATAAATAGGCCATACTATTAATTTATTCTAATATGTCTTATTGATTTTAATTAGGTGTAACATGATGGTTTCTTATTTTTAAATTCCTTTATTTATTAAGGATTTATTCTCTACTTTTAAGGCAAGTATAACAATCAACATGTTTACATTTTCACCCATTAGCAGCAAAATGTCAATCTATGATACTTTTTGTATGTATGTATGTTGTAAGAAATAAATGTACACATTTTCAGCTCACTAACATTAAGGAAAATATAACAATTAATATTCATTGTTTTAGGGGATGTTATCACATTTTCACCCCATTGTAGCACGCGAAAAAAATCTAATCTAGTTTACTTTTTCTATGTATTTTGTAAGGAATAAATGTACAAAATGTCAGCTCCCTAGGTTTAAAGAAAGTATAACAATTAATGTGTATTGTTTTGGGGGTTGTTTTAACTGTCTTATCAAAATAAATTGTAGCCTATGTTACTCAAGGAGATTGTACCTTTTTATTATTAAAACTATTTTTTCAATCGGTTTAGTAGTTCCAGAGATTACCCCCTACTTAAAAACAAATAAACAAAGAAATTTTACCTCTATATAGTATTATTATTATTAATAACTTCAAAGGTAAAATGGTAAATAAAGTTAAATATTCATATCAAATTTCGTATATTTTTTAACAGCAGTTATAATAAAGGTTAAAAGAACTAGTAGGCTAAGGTTCAGGTCTACATTTTAATAAACCCTAACCTAAATTTAGAAATTTAAATAATTGTTTCAAACATTGAAATCAGCTGTTTTATCTGTTATATTATTCAATTGATTGCTATGGTATAATAATGTAAATACATTTGACAATTCATCAGTCTAGGCCTAACCTAAGATTTGTTCCGACCAAATTTACAAATATTGAAATAAAAAAGGGTTTTATCAAAATTAATTCTAACCTATGTTACTCAGGGATAGTGTAGCTTTATATTAGTAAAACTATTTTTTCAATTGGTTCAGTAGTTCCAGACATTACCCCCAACATACAAACAAACTCTACCTCTTTATAATAGTAGTAGTATAGATTCCATCAAACAGTACAATTTATTTACTATACATTTTAATCAAATTGAATAGTAATTCTTACACATATTTAATACTGCTCCTATGTGTGAGAATAGACGTTCATTAACCCTCGGATAAGTAGGGAATCATTTTAAAACACTTGATGACTCCATATTTATCTACTTATTAATAGGTTTTAAAGAATTCAACAACAAATACAATTTACTGAAAAAATAGTTTGTATCATCTTATCTACTCAAGGAAAAACCAATTCTAATTTTAGAATTAACATATATACATTGTAATTCAGTAATGCGCGTAGACAGTAGGCCAGGGGGTCAAAATAAACACAAAGTAAATATCCTTAAATGCTTCTTTAACAGCTATCCGTTGTTTTTTTTTTAATAAATAATGTACTGTATATCAACAGAATTTTTTATCCGATGTATAATTTGTACTTTTTGTACTGAACTTCCTTTTATTTATTTATCTTCAACTTAACTTTTAATAAATGAAAAACAATAATAATAAGAACAAACGAATTATTATTTATTAATTTGATAACGATATACTTATCTATTTGAACAAATAAAGATAAATCATTTACGGCCTAAAATTGGCTCGTTAACAAGAAAAAAATTTTAATCTCGGGGCTGGTGTCCGTGGCACGATATTCGATCAAAATATTTAACAAATACATACAAAAAAAATACAATTAAAATATTGAGAATGTTCTGAAAAAATAATTAGAATATTTTTTAATGAAATGTTCTCAGAACGTGAGGTTATAGTCAGGCAGATAAAAAAAAAACTAATGAAATTCTGGCATTATCACAAATAGTTCAAATCTAATTGTTATTCTCTCACCACCGTAGATGATGTCTTAATAGTTGTTTTAAAAACTTCAAAAGATGTATTCTCTTCCCTTCTTCTTTAAGTTTCTTCTTATCGTCTTAAAGCCTTAGAATACCATTTTTGTAACCTTACTGGTATGGCTTTTTCTCCCAACTCCTTTTGTTTTACAGATGTTTTTTTAAATTTAGGCTTTGTTGCAAATTCTGCGTTCCGATTGGTCGTTTTGTTTTACTCGTTTCTTCTTCTCCTTGTTTCCGTCTGCCGTCAGTCGAGTCTTGGTCATTTTATTTATAGAATAAATTTTGATTTGATTTAAAAATGGGTTTTATTATTATACATAAATATCTAGAAATTGTTTCCACTTATTTTTTTTTAATTTGTGTGTGTATCAATTTAAGTACAATGTTACCGTAGTCACGGATTTTGTTATATTAAAATCGTCAGCTGTTAGAGTGTAGATTGCCGTGGTGAAAGTGTTATTCATTTATTTTAAATTGTGGAATGTCTTATATTTGGCCTAGTTGGTATTTTTAGTTGCAGAATTTTATGCTCTTTATATAAATGGCGTTAAGTTATTAGTTTATATTCGTTAACAAAAAATATTATTGGTTTTCTTTCGTTTCGTAAGGCTTCTGAAACATCTGTTGAATTTGTGCGTGTTAGTTCCGTTATTATCCGCAAGATCGCTCTGTATGTTTCCATTCTTTGTATTTCATTATGTTATCGGCTGTTTCGATTTGGGTCTATTGATAATTTAAATTTGTCTTGCAATTTTATTATTATAATAGGTTTTGAATTAGAAATTAGGTTTGCTTTATATGTATTTAAAGTTTATCTGAAATAATGGAGATGTACTATTACACCGATTGAGTTTAATTTTGAAAGTTACTCTTAAATTGATACAAATAATTAACATTTACAAAAAATATGTTTAAATGTTGTT
>JAGFPH010009706.1:20418-40212 GCA_018207615.1 Philaenus spumarius | reverse complement strand
TTTTTAACTGATTTGTTAAGTGAATTCAATGTGAAAATTGTTAATTTAGATGATTTAAACTGTCCAAATTTAACTGTCTTAAAGAAACAATTTTGTGCTATAGCTTGTAAACCATGTATGTTTGAGCATAGCTCTAAAAATTGTGCGTATGTAAATGCGTGTGTGCTACTTGACTGGTGGAAATTGGAACATTTGGTTCAAGATAGAATTTGTGCTGTTAATTTAGCAATCAAAGAATGTTGTGTTAAAGGATATAAGGATATGCAACAAGAATTAGTCAAATATCTGCCTAAACAGTTTTTATTACAACATCACGAAAATATAGAAAATATTTACGACAGACTACCAGAACATTTAAAAAAAAGATTCTGACGTGTTAAATTGTTTTATATGCAGAGAACACCGGTTTTCGTTTGATGGTATATCATTTCCGTTGAAGAAGACAGATTGTTTCTATTGCCGATCCGCTGTCAAGTAAGAGAGATGTCCGATTCAGGTGAGGATGTTACAGGCTGTTGGACTAATAATATATTTAATTGTTCAAAAAAAGATCTTATAAAATCAGGTTTTTACTGTACAAAAATGTTTGATAATATTGTGTATTGTGGTTGTGGTTGGGAATCCACAGAAAGTTTAACAATTAGACATATAAATTTTTTACATAAAATTTCAAATCCAAATTGTGACCAAAACAAAAATATTTCACTAAATTTACACAAATACGGAGAATTTAAAACAATCGTTATTGAAACTGAAGACTTGATGAGAGAAACGTTTCTTCATTGGCCGAAACCCTTTCCAAAAATTGATGAAATGGTTGATACTGGATTCTATTATACGGGACAAGGAGATGCAACCAGCTGTCTTGCGTGTGGAGTTACACTCGACCGGTGGCAGGAGGAGGATTGTCCAAAACAAGAGCATAAAAAAGCAGCACCTTATTGTAAAATAGTTAAGAATTATTAATGTTTTAAAAAATGAATGTAAGAAATAAAAGAGCTAATGAATTACACAAACAGGTTCGTAGAAATTTTTCTACCCGTTATGTTGAACTTAAAGGTTTGCATGATCTTTTTCAAGCAGATCTTGTACAGATGTTACCATTTTCTAAAATCAATAAAGGTTATAAATATATATTAGTTGTAATAAATTGTTTTAGTAAAACTGCAATAGCCGAGCCGATAAAGGCAAAAAATGCTGATGAGATTGCAAGAGTTTTGCAACCAATTTTACATAAGCATCATATGAAACATTTACAAACAGATAAAGGAAAAGAGTTTTACAATGTTAAGATTAAAAGGTTGTTAGATAAGTATGGTGTTAATCATTATTCTACTTTTTCTGATAAAAAAGCGTCTATTGTAGAACGATTAAATAGAACAATAAAGAGAAAAATGTGGATAGCATTTAGTGAACAGGGTAATTATAAATGGTTAAATTTGTTACCAGAAATTATTAGAAAATACAATAACACTGTGCACAGAACAATTGGCATGAAACCGGTAGAGGTAAACAAGAATAACGAGTATTTAGTTTTGCAGAGAATAATTAATAATAGAAAAAAAAAAGGTTGAAAATAGATTTAAAGTGGGGGATAAAGTTAGGATTAGTAGAACTAAGAAATTTTTTGATAAAGGTTACTACCCCGGCTGGTCAAACGAGATCTACACAGTCTATGAGATTAAGTCTACGGTTCCAGTCACATACATTTTAAAAGACGAATCTGGTAATGTGATAAAAGGAGGATTTTACAACGAAGAATTAAGTAAAACAAAGTATGAAGATATCTATTTAATAGAGAAAGTGATACGTAAGAAAGGAAATAAACTGCTTGTTCGCTGGTTGGGTTTTGATAGTACAAGAGACACTTGGATAGACAAAAAAGATTTACAATGAAGTTGGTGAAACAGCGCGTTAGACTTCCAATTATAAATTTTGATGACATAATATTTCCTACTGTTAAAATAAAAAAAGCGAAACACAATACGCTTCTTCTAAATAATATTCGATGTATTATAGCAGGACCCAGTAATTCAGGAAAAACCAATTTAATAATGAATTTATTATTTTCTCCAAATGGTTTGCATTTTAAAAACGTATATGTATTTTCTAAATCGTTATGTCAACCAAAATATAAGTTTTTAAGTTGTGTGTTAAAAGGTCTCCCAGAAATTGGATATCAATTGGACGAGGCTGCCTTCTTCTGTGTACGCCGGTGGTGGTGTTGGATGATTGGCTACCGGCGACTGCGCAGCCACATCATATCAAAATTGGTGCGTAGCCAGATTACTAAACATAAAGAGAAAATTATATTTTGTAAACGTTGTTTCGCCGGCTATCAGGGTAAGGATTCGCGTAAAAAATTAAAAACACATAAAAAAGATTGTCGCGATAATAAACCGGTAAAGTGTGTTATGCCAAAAGAACATTCGGTTTTGAAATTTTCAAATTTTCATCATAGTTTTAGAATTCCTATTGTGGCTTATTGTGATTTTGAAAGTATATTGAAAAAAGTAAATAAAATTGATTCGCAGTTTACAAAAGTGGATAGTCACCACGAACCAATGAGTTTTTGTGTGTACCTGGTTTGGCAAAATCTTCCGGAATCAATTACACGCAATTTACCTTGCGATTCGTATTTGTATAGAGGTGTGGATGCGGCCGCTAAATTTATGGACTATTTAATTTCTATAGCAAATCTTATCGGTGATTTATTACAGGAAAATAATTTTCCCCTTCTCCCTCTTAGCCGTGATGAAAAACGTAGAGTAAAACTGGCTACACAATGTGAATCTTGTAATAGAGACTTTACTGCATTACATCCACGTGTAAGAGATCATTGTCATTTCACTGGTAAATTTAGAAATGTAATATGTAATGATTGTAATTTAAAAAGACAAAATCAACGCTATTTACCTATATTCATTCATGGTAGTTCAAATTATGATTCACATTTTATTGTTCGTCAACTAGGTATTGATTCTGAAAAAATTGGTGTAATTCCAAATACTTCCGAAAAATACATATATTTTACCAAACAGACCGTAAGCGGGATTAAATTGGGATTTCTAGATAGTTTCAGATTTATGAATGATAGTTTAGCCCGTCTTGCAAATAATCTTCCAAAAGATAGATTTTCTCACACACAAAAATTTTTTACAAATGATCTAGAACTTGTAACGAGAAAAGGTGTTTATCCGTATGAATATACAGATTCTTGGGCCAGATTAGATGAACCCAAACTTCCGAAAAAGGAGGATTTTTATAATAGCATTACGGATGAGAACGTGAGTGATGATGATTATAATCACGCACAAAGAGTTTGGGAGCGTTTCAATTGCAAGACTTTGGGTGAATATAGTGATTTATATTTGCGTACAGATGTGCTTCTACTTGCTGATATATTTGAAAATTTTCGAGACATTTGTTTAGACAATTATAGCGTTGATCCCGCATATTATTTGTCGGTTCCCAGTTTAACGTTTGACGCAATGTTAAAGTATACAAAAATAGAATTAGACTTGATTACCGATTACGATATATATATGTTTATAGAGAGGGGAATTAGAGGCGGTATAACAAGCTGTTCAAAGAGATGGTCTAAGGCTAATAATCCATACACTTTATATGATCCGGAAAAACCAAATACCTATTTACTTTACATAGATGCTAACAATTTATATGGTTTTGCAATGTCAAAACCTATGCCGCAAGATTCTTTTGAATGGTTGAGTCGCAACGAAATTAAAACGTTTGATGTAAACGAAATTCAAGATAAGGGTGATAAAGGATACATAATAGAGTGCGATGTTTCCTATCCAACTTATTTGCATGACTCTCATAATGATCTTCCCTTTTTACCAGAACGTAAGACATTACCCGGATCAAAACAGGAAAAACTTTTAACAACATTTGACACAAAAGAACGTTACATCTGTCACTATATGAATCTTAAACAGGCTATTAGAAACGGGCTTACAGTTGAAAAGATACATAGGATATCAAAATTTAACCAGAGCTGTTGGCTGGCGTCTTATATTGCATTTAATACGCAGAAAAGAAAAGAGGCAAAAAATTATTTTGAAAAAGATTTTTATAAGCTGTTAAATAATGCAATGTTTGGAAAGAGTATTGAAAATATTAGAAAAAGGATGAATCTCGAGCTTGTTAATAACGAGAAGCGGTTGAAACGTTTGATTTCAAGACCAAATTTCCTAAACAGAATTGTTTACAATGAAAATCTGAGCGCAATCGAATGTGGGAAAGAGACAATTTTATTTAATAAACCGATATATATTGGTTTCTCTGTTTTAGAACTAAGCAAATATCACATGTATGAATTTAACTATAAAGTTATAAAAAACTTTTATAAAGATAAAACTGTAAATCTAATGTACCTAGACACAGATTCGTTTTTCTATGAAATCTTTACAGAAAACGTATACGAAGATCTTTTACAAATGAAGGAATTTTTCGACATGTCTGATTACCCAACAGACCACAAGAACTATTCCGTAGAAAATAAAAAGAGATTAGGATGTTTCAAAGACGAATGCATGAGCGATGTAATCACAGAATTTGTGGGTTTGCGTCCAAAACTTTATACCTTCAAGACTATGAGCGATAAGGTGACAGAAAAAGTAAAAGGAATAACTAAACCGGTAATAAAAAAACAAATATGTTTTGAGGATTATAAAAAATGTTTATTTGAGGGTGTTAAACTCAGAAAAGATATGAAACTATTTAGATCTAGAAAACATATTATTCAATCCATTACTGTTAATAAATTAGCTCTAAGTTCTGACGATGATAAAAGATATATATGTGAAGATGGAATTACAACACTTGCATATGGTCATTATTTAATCGATTAATTTTTTGTTTGTTTCAGAAATCATGCCGGTGGGCAATCATAGGTGGCGGACTAATATGATGAGCATATTAACCACCTGTAGTTTTATATTTTTAGAATTTATAATTTCAGAGGAGGGAACGATGATGTTTACGGCGGGGGGTTTGGCCGCCCGTTTGTTAATTTTTTTGGCTTAGAAGAAATGATCAATTACATAAGAGATTCGGCTGTGGGGTTAGATATCATAATACCGGATAAATGCATGCCAAAATTTTTAGAAATTTTTGACATTTTATATATTCAAAACAGATTACGGGTATACTCTTATTATGGTATACCCAGAACAATTAAAAATGTCGAGCATGCCGACGCTTATCTCGATCGGCACCGACAAATTTATTTTTATACGGGGACCATCAGTATAGGCCATTTTTATCTGTAACCATCACCATCCCTTCCATTTTTTTAACAAATATATATTCTTAACATTATTATTTAACAAATATATATTGTATTCTTTTTATCTAACAAATATTGTATTATTTCTATTTTTTTTATTACTTAATAAATATATATATTGTATTTGGTGTTGTTATTTGTTACCCAATAAATACACAATCAATTAAAAAAATAAATTCTTTATTTACATTATTTTCTTTACAATTCCTGACAAAGGTAAGTATTGTACAAGAGCATCATGAATAATAAGACAGTAGCATGCTGTCAGGTCTGGAAAGTCTGCGCTGCTCTGCATCTCAACTCTCACATCGAGCGATCCCGTCTTTAAAGTTTCTGGCTGGTTTGAGCAATCAATGACGAAAAGTGGTGTTTTATTGATAAACGTTTTTCTATCGACGAATGGTTGATCTTCGCTTCCATGGTAATAGGATGATTGAAATCTTGAAAAGTAGTCGTATAATACAGCTGTGTTTCCGTTAATATTATCATAGGGATAGTAATTTGAATTTAAGTATAGTTTAATATTTTCTATAGAACAGAAATCAAAGTGTGAAGCGTTGCTGGTTGAATTATTCTTCTTGTTTATTTGAAAACCAATTATTACATAACGAGGTTTTTCCATCATAGAAGATGTTTTCACCGTCCAGGTTTGGAATTTTGTTTTCGGAAGAATTGGGTATTCATGCATTTGCCATCGTCTAAAATGAATCGAAATTATTTCATCTCTTTCTGTCATCCTTAGTAGAGATATTTTCTCTTCATCCACAACTTTTATATACGGCATTCGCCATACAATTTTATTAATCTTCACTTTTATATTATACTTATCGGCTGTTGTCTGAAGAATTGTGTTTTTATCGTTGGAGGCTCTTAGCAAAATCAGCTCTTGTTAAACGTTTAAAATTATGCGCTTGTAATCTTCGGCAAAACCAAGCAAGAGTCTAAGCGGGATACAGTATGAAAACTTTCCATCAGTTTCGAGGGAATATGCTTGTGTGTCTGTCGTCCAACCCCAATTTTCTAAAACATTTTTTTCTTCTGGTCTCAGAGTTAAAAGATTTTTCATTAGCGTTGTATGGCCAACGTTTTTAACTCGATCTATTTCCGTACCGCACAGCTCGTATCGTATTTCTTCAAACAGAAAGGCTGGCGCATTGTTTACAAATTTTGTTGTTGTCGCCGCTGAGTCGTCTTCCTTTAAAAGCAATCCCTCAATTAGCAAATAACTTTTACTTGGTAGCGTATACACATCCTGTTGGTGAATAGGAATCCTTATTTCATCACTATTTCCATAAGAATTTGACGAGTAGGGTGAATGTGAATGCCATTCTTAGTCTGTAATAATTTCGCTGCTGTGTACAGGAGCATTAACGTTTAACATAATTTATTGTGTATCCGGGAATTGATTTTAAAAATAAAAGATTATCCTGTGTTACCTCTTTGAGCTTTGAATGATGAATGCGGGGTGGTGAGGTATAATTATCTAATGGAGAAATGTGAATTCCTTTGTTTGTAAAAATAAATCCCATTATTTAATTCCTTTTAAATGTAGACGAATAATTATGGTTTCTCCTCTAAAATTAACCAATCGATTATATTGATCTTCCAACTTAATATTGATTTTATAAAGCAGGCCCTGCGGAACTATTGGTAGATATATTACGTGCGATGGTTTCTCAACTATTTTATACCAGGTTCTACTATCGGATAGAACTCGTGTAGTACGTGACCTTCAACACCGTCCTTATAAGAATTCCTTACAATATCGCATAATACTCGTATAACGTCCACTTTAACAATGGCTGCCGGATTTGGAGACTCGTGCCATTTACCCGCCTCCAATGTGGAACCCTTATTAAAACCCAATAACGATGCAATCGTATCTTCCTTTGTAAAGTGTACATTCTCTAAACAGAAAAGTTCTGTTTTTAAAGTGTTATTATTTGCTTTTATCTGTAACGAGTTTTTTTTATTTTGTTTCTTCAACTCCTTATCCAGGTAATGTTTGATATCATCAATTTCATACGCTCCTTCGGGAATAGTAATTGATTGATTTGCTTTACCATAATAGAATTTATCATTAACATCTTTCTCTATATTTGGTATGGAATTGTATGTCATTAAATCAACCAATCCAATTTCCCATTGTTTTGAAGACGAAAGATCGATGGGGGGAAAAAATTCGCACGTAAAATAAGAGCTTCTTCCAGATATACAAATCATGCTGTTGATGCCAGAAAGTCTAAACACAAATGACCACAATTGACAGAATTCATCCTCTTTTGGCGTGCCTCATAATTATATCTTATTTGTACAGGATATTGTCGTTGAAGGTATTCCACCAATTCTATAGGTGGGCGTAGATTACCAAAACTATCGAAATAATGTACAATCCGTCCGCGTTTCTTGTAACAAACCCAATGAGTGCCATTCCCCCTAACGTTATCTAATTTCATTACTACCGATTCGTTTATTAGAGGTAATTGTGGAAGCGTATCGCGCATAAATACACCTCTAAAATATGGTATTTTTAATTTGTTAGCATACTTTATTATATCAAATGTTGACAAAGTTCTGTTTGGTATCGATTTTATCATTTTCGACAAGTAGATTTTTTTTTTAATTCCTGCACCCTTATACGGTCGCACATACAATCCTTTTCCTTTTTTCTTCTTATTATTCTTTTTTACAGTTTTTGTAACCTCTGCAAGTAGTTTTAATATTTTCTTTTGCTCTCCTCCTCCACCAAATTTCTGTTTCATTTTCATGATATTTGTTACCGCCCAGGCTGCAGATTTCTCTCCCAAACCACTGTCGGATGCTTTTACACGTTCCCAGGCTCGGTCGGCGAGTTCTTTATCCGCAATTGCACGATTTTTGCTATCACTGTATTTGCTGTACGCAATATCGTGTGCTTTACAGGCGATGTCTAGTTTATTAATGCCTGAATCACCGCGTTTTAATCTATTTGCGAGAGCTGTTCCTGGTCCACAGAACTGGTAACCGGGTAAATGAAGTTCAAGTGGTAGAATATCAATAGCTTTATTTATGACGTCACCGATTAATCCACGCCCGCGTTTTGACATGGTTTTAGGCAGTAAGAGATCCTTTGAACGAGTCAAACCAATCTGAATAAGATTTTATATCTTTATCTTTGTTACCAAAATTTCTCAGATAATTTAAATATAACAATTTTATTACTCTTTCTAAAGATATAGCATCACCCAGCTCCTTGGTTTGTATATTACTGATTCGTTTTTTATTGAAGTCGAGGACTTCCCCCTCATTCTTCATATAAACATTATCTTTCAAATAACCTAAATTAACAACATCTGCATCGTTTTTTGGTGGTTTAATATTGTATACTTCTAAATATGATTTTGTTACAACATCATTGGCAGACGCTGGCGGTGCAACGTTGCTTATAATTTTTTTATTTCCATCATAAAAATTATCTCCCATCAGGCAAAACTTTTTCATTGTTTGATAATTAACAGCATCCCTATCACCATTAGGATTCCCCACCCTAGTCAATATTTTATTTTGCATATTATAATTACCCCTTTCAGTCATGTGGATTCCTATTCCAGGTGGTCCTTGCACACCTTTGAAACGTTTTACGGAATGTCGACCAAATTTATCTACACTCATTCTTTAATTAGTATTCCCGCCTCGACTAGTTCTTCGAGAATTGAATGAATTTCGTTGGCGTGGCCTGTATTCCCCGCTTGCCGAGAAGCGTATAACAATTTTAATCTTTCACACAACTCATTTGGATCATTCCAGTAGACATAATTTGGAGATGGATTAAGTAACATATCCCCCCTACCAACTTTGTTGATCAGTTTCGATATTATATATTTATATTTTTTACTTTTACTTGATTTCACTTTTCCTAAAGCGGAATTGTTTTGGCGATAAACGTTTGTTTCGTGCAAAATATCGCCATACGTTTTGAGATCTTCTTTTGTATAAACAAATGGATCAGGTTCATTCATAATAATTAATTCGTAAAGACCCGGAGTTCCTGAAAATTGTTTATCGTTAATTATTAAATCATCATTTAACATATTAAGTACTTTATCACCCATCATCCATGTATTTCCTTCGATATGAATTCCAAAAGTTTTATCTATTCTCTTTCCACCATTTATTAGCTCTATAAAATATTGTTTTGAAATTGGACCTGTAAACGACTCTCTTATATAGTCGGTAATACTTTTTCTACCTTCCGGCGTTTTCAACAGATCCTCGCCCGTCTCTCGAGTTTCAAATACGTCTTCACGCGCAGGTGTTGTGGCGATAGTTTCCATTTCGTTATCTTCAATTTCCTCATCATCCATAGGCGGTTCGTGTCGAGGCATTACCCTTTTTCGAGATTCGGTTCTAGCATAATCTTCGTAGTCATAATCTTCCTCCTTGTCTGCAAAAGGATCAAGAGTCTTTTTTACCAATTTTTTGCGTTTTACACCTTGCGGAGGGGGTACAAATTTACGTTTTACTTCAGATCTTCCAATACTTTCAGGATCTAATTCCTCCTCCTCCTCTTCAGTCGAATCCATAATATATCTTCGTTTTATGGGTTTTTTCACTTCCACCATCGCGTCGGGTTCAATTTGTTTCTTTTCAGAAAGTAGTTTTTTCAAAGGATCTACAATGGGTTTAAATTGTTTTTCAAGCATCTCTTCTGATTCAAAAATACCGCGCGTTAGAGCGCGGTGTTTATTTTTTATATTTCTACGCAATTTATTTATTTCTAGAATAACCTGTTCGTTCTCCATAGATGTGTTCTTGTCGACAGTAGCCATTTAACTGACTAGATGAGAGTCAATAATATTTTTGATGCGAGTTAAAATATTTGTATTATTTTTTGTGTCTAAACAATTTTGAATTCCAAAAATCGATAAATCGTTCTTTTTCACAGCGCTTATTGAATTTACAAACTCGTCATACTCGAAAACATTATTATTTTTAAAGAAATATTATTTTCCGTTTGTAAACCTAAATACTGAATCAAAATCGGAAGGTACACCTGAAAAGCTTTTATAAATTTGTCCGTATTTTGAAACTTGGAATTGGCATTCATCAATTTCCATATAATAGTTATTATCAAAGAAAATATAAGTTTTGCCTAAATAAGAGTTGACGACAACTTCTCCATCAACTTTCTTGTGATCCAAAGAGTGTTGTCTAATTAACACGCACAGCTGTAAGTGCTCGGATGTGGGTAAAAAATTGCAGCCACCTTGAACGTGTTAGAATGTGACCGGATGTACGTGAGACCTTGAACGTGTTAAAATGTGGATTTGAAAGCGACTTTGTACGTGAGACCTTGAACGTGTTAGAATGTAGCAGGTGAACGTGACCGGATGCGGCCTTGTACGTGAGGCCTTGAACGTGAGACCTTGAACATGACCGGGAGTAACCTTTGGACGTGACCGGATGTGACCTTGTACGTGACAGAATGTGACCTAGTTACGTGATGCCCATATATGGTAATATGCCCATATATGGAATGTGAGCTAGTTACGTGACCGGAAGTGATCTAATTACGTGATGCCCATATATGGTAATATGCCCATATATGGAATGTGACTTAGTTACGTGACCGGAAGTGATCTAATTACGTGATGCCCATATATGGTGTTATGCCCATATATGGAATGGAATGTGATGACTCATTTTTGTCCTGGAAGCCCCATTTCCTTACTACTTGCGTGTACCAAATTTGGACACGTGCACTCCAGTGGCATCAAACAACAGGAAACGCGAGGTCCCTGGATCGCCGCTCAAGATTTGGAGGACTCGGTGAGACAAGTTTTCTAAATTCCACGAATTTATACAACACCTTAGTTTGATCAACACCAAATCTCCGAAAACTGTTCACTTACAAATAAAAAATATATTTATATACAGAGTGTACATAAAGTCCTTTAACCCCCTTCATTATTTTTGTTACTGCAAATAAGTTAACAAAACTTTGTATATATCTTCTGTTACGTAACGGGATAATTTGTTTGATGTATCTGACCCGCTTTGGTTTTTGGGGGCTTGGGGGGCAAGGGGTTAACAATTTCAAATGTAAAGGTAGGTAATGTAATACCTCATTAAAAGAGAAACAGAATGGCGCAAACTAGAGCTTAGTAGCTTGCTTCATTTCAAAGTAATGGACAAAGTTTTGGAAAATTCTATTTTTATTTTATTTATCAGGGTTATTAATATTTCATTCTTACTAGCCCTGGTAGTTTATTTCTAATTAAATTGACATACATCTTAACAAAACACTACTACGCTATTGCCAGTACTGCCAACCTGACAATACATATTAACCTAATGTTACACAGTACTGCCAACCTGACAATACATATTAACCTATATGTTACACAGTACTACCAACCTGACAATACATATTAACCTATATGTTACACAATACTACCAACCTGACAATAAATATTAACCTATATGTTATACAGTACTACCAACCTGACAATACATATTAACCTATATGTTACACATTACTACCAACCTGACAATACATATCTTTATGTTACAATTAATTTGTAAATATTAGGAATTAGTAGGTTGTTGAGGGTACTAATTTAAAAAAAATGTTTATTTCGTTAATGCTTTTATAACTAGGTCCAAAAAATCCAAATCCAATCTAAAAATATCACCAAGGAAGAATAGTAAAATTAGTTACATTTAAAAAAGAGTTTCTAAAAACTACTACAGTATAGCAAATGCTTAACACTGTTGTAATGTTCTGGTATTTTTGACACGTTTGACAAATCTTTGTGTATTTCAACGACAGATAGTTGATATTCTGAATGAGCCGACCTAAATTGTTACATATGTTAATGTTATTTAACCTCAACAACCTACTTGTCTTATTCCTAATATTAATAAATGAATAACCTGTTATGATTTTATAGTAAAAATATAATTTTCAAGAACTTTTATTGTCCATTACCTTGGAACGAAGCAAGATACCAACTTCTAGTTTGCGCCATTCTGTTTTTTTTTTTATAGTAAGCTTTACAATTGTGTATTACATGACCTACCTTTACATTTTAAATTGTTAACCCTCTCCCCCCTAGCCCCAAAAATCACATTGTTTCAGTATGTCAAAAAATGCGTCCTGTAATGCTACAAAAGATATAATCAAAGTTTTGTTAACTTCTTTTCAGTAACAAAAATAATGAAGGGGGTTAAAGAAACTTTATAAACACTCTGTATAAGTCAGTTATTAATCCTAAAAATACATATACCCATGCTTTGCAGAGAAGTAACAAAATGTATTAAATGTTTCATTTTCAATATGAAGACCAATTTAGCAAGAGGAATTTAGAAGTTAACATCGAAAAGGAGAGAAAAAATACATTTTACAATATAAAAATACAAATGATCAATATAATAAACAAACAAATAAATTAATGGGTCGATGGCCCACTAAAAGGAAAACCCACATGGGATGGAAAAAAGATAATAGATTTCTAAATTAGGGTCGAAAAGTTTGCATGTGATCCCAATATAAATATTAAATTAGACATTAAAACTTGTATAATCGAATTTATTATATTGTCAAGTCTGCCTGCAGAGTAGTTGAACCTCAATAGTTTTATACAAATTGTTTTTAATGCAAAATTTTAAATAAGCTTTAGGTGTGAAGGTTGGTTGGTCACGAGATGGCTGCAGCACACTTGAATAGACGGTAAGGTTGTCACTTTAGCATGATGTTAATAGTCTGCAGTCATCTCGAGCTTTAGCTGTTAACACTTTCAGTGCTGAGCGCGGTTAAACCCGCAAAACGTGTTCTTCCCTGTGACTGAGCGCTGTTTTAACAGCACCTGTCCCATTCACTTTACATCGGAAAAGAGGGCGTTTAGTCGTTGTCTAAATCGATTTGTTTTATATGAGTAGTTTGTATGAACCCTTCTACGAGTCCAGGCAAAGTAGAATAGGAAAATAGCGACTACGAAGCAACTACGATCGTTCAAATTGGGCGCCATCTTGCTAGTCAATGATAAAAAGACTCACCATCTTGCTAGTTATTCATAAAAAGGCATTCCTATGCCGTAGCACTAAAAGTGAATTATAAACGAGTCATTCCTTTGCACTATGATTTCCTCAAAAGAGCATTCACAATAAGTTTATGTTTTTAAAAGTTATCAATCACAAAATTAACTTGCAGTGATAAAACCTGTCTTCCTCCTCTAATTTAAAGAAATAATAAGGGCGTTAGCATTAAAAATGCAGCAATGGTTAAGTCTTTTGGATTGGTTAGTTCGCAAAAGCAATAAAGTTAAATTTATAGAAATTTACAACAATTTACAGATGAATTCATATGACATACCTAAGCCTCAGAATGAAGTCAGAATTGATTCCCGGGCTCATTGACACCGAAAAAGAGAGAAAACCCCTATAGTGTGAATTTAAGGTTTTTCCCAATTTTACTTTATGAGTTGACAAAATTTCAAAATTTACCCAATTTAGAAAAATCAGTGCTTTTTTAACTCATGGATTGATGCTCTACAACTTATAGGGAGAGGTATTGATAAAATTTGATGTTGGAAAGTTGCAGCACATTGAAAATGGGTAAAACACAGTTTTTGGCAAAGTTGGAAAAAATTGCTGTTTTTTTGGATCCCCATAGAAATTGAACTACTGGACCAATTTTGCACTTTGTTTTTTAATTGACGCGATATTTTATCCTCTTTAATTTATTAAATTACTATAGTTTACAGAATATGCACCGTTTTCGAGTTATACCGGTAAGCGAAAAACTAACTAGAAAAAGTCCGAAAATTTCGAGGTTTTTTGCACCCCAAAAGTTGTCCCCCCCCACTTTCGAGGTCGCAAAATTAGATTTGGCATACCCAAACCATACCAAACGATCCTAGAAAAAAATCTTTTGCCGCAATTAATGTAAGCTGAACCACTTTTAGGATCCTCTATATACTGGGCTATTATAAGCAAACGCATTAGTGATCTATCGGTTATATACAAAAATCAGTTATAAATAGAATGATTAAATCGAAATAATTTAGTTTGCAATTTTATGAGTCAACTGATATCGTTGGTGAAGCACAATTACTTGTATTCACTCGATTTATTGAAGATAATTAAATTTTGGAAGATTTTTATGCTGCAAGGAATTTCTTGTACGAAAGTAAAAGATGTTTTTGATATGATGAATACATATTTTAATACAAAATTGTCTATCTTTGACATCTTACCTAGGCCTACAGATTGTGGAACTACAATGGTTAGAACTATAATAGGATTTATTGTATACGTTATAAAGGAAAATGAAAACATTGTAATAACTCACTGCTTCATTCATTGTGAATCATTGGTAGAACAAACAATAGGGCTTGAATTCAAAATAGTATTAGAAGAAATGGTTAATTATATCAAAGTTAGACCATTATATCGCTTATATTTGCAAAACATACGTGAAAAGATGCAACCTCACCACAATAACCTGTTTCTTCATACCGAAGTGAGATGGCTTTTGAAAAGCGAATTGATAATTTTTTTTTACTTAAAAAGGAATATTACAATTGTAAACATGAAAACTAACCAGCATTTTGTGAATTATTACAAAAGGTTTCTTCTCATCTTTCATAAATTTACTTACTGTAAAAAAAACAAAAGATTTACATGGTGTCGTGACTTTTGTTTAATAATTTTATTCAAAACGTTTGAGAACCAATTATATAAATGCTTAACTTAAATCATATACCCTTCAGTGCGTTTATATTCCAGTTAGTGATTTTATGAAAACCCTGAATATTCGTCCTAAAAAGTTTATCCAATGCCATTTTATTTAATAAATTACAAGTAAAAAAAGAAGAAAACAGTCGCGGTGAAAACTGTAATGAATATAAATTGTCGGTCATATTGGTTTAATCTGAAATGTGATTACTTTAACACTACCAAGATTACTTTAACACAACTTACAAAATGAGCAAGCACAATGTCCATTTCAGAGGTATTACCAAGTAAACTATTTCAACACAATTTACAAAATAAGGAAGCAAAATGACCATTTCAGAGGTATTACCAAGTAAACTATATACTCTGCTATATATACATGTGTAGGCTACTATATATAGTAGAGCGAGACGGTAAAATCCGATTCACCGCCCGCAAAATTTTTGGACACGGTGCGCCTAAGTTTTCACTTCAAAAACATGAACCTACTACATTTAGCTTTCCGTGCAGTAGCAGCCCTTCCAACTAAGCTACCCTGGCCACACCAGATATTGGTCGATGCTATCTCACTAGAACAATTTACTTTTACGTGAACTTATAGACTGATTACCTTGTATGAAAATACATTGAAAATCAATCTTAATTCTATTGCGGTTTCGGAAGTGAGTAGGTGGGTTGATTGTAGAAAATATTATAGATAAATAGATGGCATACATTTTACTTCTTTGGTGTGATTAAATAAATAAGATTTATTTTAGAAAAAAAATATGTTGTCAATAAAAGAGACATCATCACATCAGTATTTTGAAGTAACCATCTAAACAATAACCATTGCGAGAATACAAATTACATAATAAACAGCAGGAATGAAAATGTTTTTATATCACTGTTCCATAAAAGTTTGGCTCCTCAATAGATTTCCTGCCAGGTATGTAAGTAACACTACTGGTTTTTAAAAAAAATTTGGTGAAATAAGACATTTTTTAAAAATAACAACATAAACAAAAATCACCTGTAACATTATATGGAGAATATCTTCAAAACTACATATCTTAAATATTGTTTGCGATTTTTTTTAAATAAAATGTCAAATTTCAGAAAACAGGGAAAAGAGTGATGCTTTAAGAGTTCCGTTTTTTCTTAAAGATTTGAACCCCGAAAAAGTGGATAATCTCATATGGGATTGGAATAACTTTCTTGTCTTACTCGCGATACAATTGTTTTAGAGAATTTATCTTAAAGGAAATTGATATAAAAGAAGTAAGTACAATTTGCATATAACTTATATAAGACACATAAACGCCCGAAACCCTAACAAATTCTTATATTAATAGGCCTATTAATAATAAATCAGCAACGGGCACTACAGTGCCAATTTTGATCAACTTAATACTGGATGTGTATTGTTTCAAGATGTCATTGTTTGTCAAACACTATTTTTATTAAAATTAGTAAACAAAACAATTATCTGTAGATATAATGTATTGTATTCATCACCTAAAATCTGTCGGGATAACATAGGTTCGTAGACAGCGTTTAAGATGTTGAAAGTGGTGGGAGATTCTGTCTGTAACTCTATTCTGTTAGCCTTTTTCTTGAAACCTGTGCGCCCTCATACATGCGCATTTTTAGGTCACCCTGTGAGCACGCATCATAAAAATTCACTAGCATTATTTTTTCATAACACGCCAAAAAGTATAACTTTTTTCGCGGTTACATGAAGTATTGTTAAAAGATTGTATTCTAGATTAAATATAAGTAGTATAGGCCTATTAAATATTTTATTTTGTATTTCGTTAAATAATAATTATTGCATTTTGTTTTGAATAGCATTATCTATAAATCTATATACAGGGTGTCCATAAAGTTCCACCCGAGGATAATTAAAAAATCTTAAATACAAACCCCCATAAAGTGTTGCTCCATTGTTCTTTTCATGTTATTTAATAAAATCAGAGGATCATTCAAAATCTAGTATTACGGTACACAATTTACACAATTTGGCATAAGCTTAAAAGGAACGAATAAACTTGCAGTTTCTAGATACAACAGGTAATAGTCTTCTACGTTGAAATCACAACTACTGATAACAATTGTAACGTACTTAATTCAAAATCTGTGTTAATAACATGTTTTCAACTTTGTTTGGCCACCATTTTCGATAGGGTTAAGATAGAGAGACCTCTAGTTTGTGTTATTCTTCTTCATTTAACAAGCCCTTTAAAATGAGGTATCACTTGATGGGGGTTTATATTTAAGATTTTTGAATTACCCTCTTGATCCCCCATTTTTGGATAATGGGTGAAATGGTCGGTTACACCAAAATTCATCTCCCTTTGTCATATAAAGATATCCCGGAGCTCATTTATTTATTTCTACTTGTTCCATAGTTAAGAGGGGGTGGGACTTTTTGAACACCCGGTATATAAGCGGCTTTGTCCTGACTGAATGACTGACGTGGAATCAACGTAAAGCAAAAACTACTTTTAATTAACGATTTTAATGGTATATTCTTATGGGGCCATAAACGCACACTAAGAAAGGATTTTGCATAATCTTTCTGCTAATTCCGGGGTTAATCCCAGCCCTATAACAGATAAAGTAGCTGCTCAAATCAAAAGCTTAACAACACATGTTTGTTTAAATTAATTACCATATCAACCAACTTAGCATATTTAAAATGAGTTTATTATTATTCACAACCGACAGCTTTTACAGATATACAAAACTCAACAAAAAATTCTTACTGTATTATATATAATTAAATTCAAGCGTCTGTTGTTACATATTATAAATACAACAGCTGATTTTAATCAAAAACTTGACATATTTTTAGGTTAGGCCTGCAATTAACCAAAACACGTTTATTTCCAACCATTTTGGCAAATTTAGAATCAGGTGATTATTATTCACAACAAACAGTTTTTTTAGGTTAGGTAAAAGCAAAAAATGCTTACTGTATAAGTCAAACATCTGATGTTACATATTATATTGTTTCTTTTAGTTGGTAATATCAACAATTTTTTGACGTGGTGATTATTGATTATTTAAACATTAATTGTGAAATTAGCTATGTATAGGTCACCGATCAATAGTCATTTCCGTTAAAATATCAGAGTATAAAATAATCTGTTTGCATTGGCTTTGCCATGGTGTTAACCAACAGATTGTTTAGGTTAGTTTAACAAAATAAAAACAAAGACAAAAAATTTAAAAAATGTTTACTGTATTTTAATACATCCAGTTGTTACATATTATAAATAAAACAGCTAAGTTGGATCAAATAATGAACCAAAACACGTTTATTTGCAAAAAAATTGCCAAATTTCGAATCAGATTATTCTTCTTCAAAACTAACAGTTTTTTTTGTAGGATGTGGTAAAAGCAAACAAAAACAAAATCAAAGACAAAGGCTTACCATATGATAAGTCAAACATCTAGTAATACATATTATATTGTCTTTAGGTGGCAATATTAAAATTTATTTAAATATGAATGGTGAGATTACGACTGTTAGTCTTGTTTCTTCAATGGTATAGGTCACTGCTATCCTCACCATCCTACTTAGATCCAAGTGATTCTGTCATAATCAATTGTAATTTCCGTGAAAATATCAGAGTAGGCTATCTGATTGCATTGGCTTCTCCATAAGCCGTTGTGGAGGTTGGCAAGCGAAGCGAGCATAGGCGGAGCCCCTAGCATTTTTATTAATCAAAATATTACTAAAAATTGCCCACAGGCCATTCAAAACTAGTCACAATTTACAGTGTTCTCGAATGAAATATAGCAGAGTTAAAAGAGCAAATAAAAGATTTCATCGCAGTATCGCCTTGGCTCAGTTTTTATGAAATTTCGCTTTGTCGCGTCGGTTATTATGATTATTGTGAGTGTTGTGCATTTTCCGGTTAGATAGAATGCGGGGAGCTGGCGTTACCTAGGAGACTGTCGTAACAAGCGTAGCTACTTTGAGCTACTCGCGGCTGAACGTTCATTACCTGCTAACGCTTCTCTGAGTACTCGTTCATACGTGACGCTCCTAATCTGCCATTAGGCCTAAGAGCAAACCGCTCGTCCTATTCAACTTGATCTTTATTTCTGGCAATTACATGTTTTTTCTACATTTTCCTGGCATCAGTATTTATTCTACAGTAAGGAGAGGATATACGTTACCCGTCTGTGTATTCACAATAACTTATATCGAGTAATTGAACGGGAATACATTTATTTTCAAATGATTACAATAAAATAGTTTATTCCGTATTAGAGGTAGATCCGCACTACAATTTAAAATACCGAAAGTAAATCGCTCTTGTTTCAAAAAATCATTTTTACTTTAGATCCAAAAGTATAATATGCTTCCGATCTTCCTTAATGGGAACAAAAAATACGTACCTTTTTAATTACCTTAATGAGTTTGGCTGATGAACTATGAAGTATTTGACGACTAAATTTGTGTAATTAAGTGATCTTAGGTTATTCTATTTTACCACGTTTTTAACTCGCTTTTTTTGTCTGTCTGTTTGGTACAAATTTTGCATTGTATTTTAAACTAACTTCCCTATGTAATACAGACTTAAAACATTAGACATAACTCAGAACTGGAAGACAACTAACTCACTTCTTGTCTGTCTTTTTGTTTGTCTGTTCGGTACAAATTTTCCAATAGATTTAAAACTAACTTCAAGAAGTGATAGAGACTTAAAACTTTAAACATAGCTAATTCCATATCTGGATGACAATGCAATATTAATTCGCTTTCTTTACTG
>JAGFPH010009706.1:0-20408 GCA_018207615.1 Philaenus spumarius | reverse complement strand
CCAGAAGCGATAGAGGCTTAAAACTTTAAACATAGCTCAGAACTGGACTACAATGCAATATTAATTCGCTTTCTTTACCTTCTGTTTGTTTTTTTGGTTCGGTACAAATTTTGCAATAGATTTAAAACTAACTTCCAGAAGCGATAGAGGCTTAAAACTTTAAACATAGCTGAGAACTGAATGACAATGCAATATTAATTCGCTTTCTTTACCTTCTGTTTGTTTCTTGGTTTGGTAAAAATTTTGCAATAGATTTAAAACTAACTTCCAGAAGCGATAGAGGCTTAAAACTTTAAACATAGCTCAGAACTGGATGACATTACAATATTAACTCTCTTTCTTTACCTTCTGTTTGTTTGTTGGTTCGGTACAAATTTTGCAATAGATTTTAAACTAACTTCCAGAAGTGATAGAGACTTGAAACTCAAAACAGAACTGTATGACAATGCAATATTAAATCTCTGTCTTTACTGTCTGTTTGTTTGTCAGTTTAGTACAAATTTTGCAATAGATTTTAAACTAACTTCCAGAAGTGATAGAGACTTAAAACTCAAAAGCTCAGAACTTTATGACAATGCAATATTAACTCTCTTTCTATACCTTCTGTTTGTTTGTTGGTTCGGTACAAATTTTGCAATAGATTTAAAATTAACTCCCAGATGTGATAGAGACTTGAAACTTAAAATTTTTGCAATAGATTTAAAATTAACTCCCAGATGTGATAGAGACTTGAAACTTAAAACAGAACTGTATGACAATGCAATATTAAATCTCTTTCTTTACTGTCTGTTTGTTTGTCAGTTAGGTACAAATGTTTCAATAGATTTTAAACTAACTTACAGAAGTGATAGAGACTTGAAACTTAGAACAGAACTGTATAACAATGCAATATTCACTCTCTTTCTTGTCTGTCTGGTTTTTGTCTGTCTGGTACAAATATTTTATTTTCCATAAAAATGACAATTTAAGAGATTGATATATTATTGGTAGGTAGGGAGAACAATGTCCTATTTCAGATATAACCAGGTGAAGAGAAAAAGAAAGACTGCCATTTGCCGCATGTCCCTGTCACAATCTCTTTAAGGTGTTTAAAATCGATTGCAAAATTCACTCACACATGACTAGAAACCATAAAATAACTAATAAATTTTGTTTAAACATTTTAAATATACCACTTTCTTAAAACGAACTAAAAAGTATTAAATAATTTCTTCCAGCCCCATAGAGATGTATAACTCCATACGGAGTTTGTTCGCTGCGAGCGAAGCGAAGTTGCAAGGTCGAGGGGCAAACTCACTAAGCGCATTCCACAATCCGATGCCGCAAGGTCAAACTCGCGTAGTGTGTTTTTCCCTGCTATCGGAACGAGGCTCCGGGGATGAATCCTGAGGTTCAAACACATTCTACTAATATATTTCGTACACGTTATCAGCTATTCAGACTACTTCGTGAGTAGACCAATTTCCCAAATAGTTGGTTGAAACCCTGAAACATAAGACCTTAAGTTTGTAAACTCGTTCAACTCAGATCAGTAATCGAATTATTTAAATGTGTTGTATTTCTATGTGTTCAAATATTTGACTTATTGTTGTTACAACCTCTACTCAACGAGAGATTGTTTTCTGATGATAGGACAGACATACTGAAACTCGTCAAAGGAGAGTAACATAGGTCACTTGACGGATAGATAAAAGGATTGTACTCTATCGTATAGATATAATGATTGCGTAGGATCTGTTTAAAGACGGGCGAGGATTGTGCGATGATAGGTAGAGTGAGTTAACCACCGACTTATTCGACAAAAGCGATAAATTAATAAAGGAACCGACAATGTCTATTGGAGTGCGAGAAGGCAAAGTTTAAATTGTGAAGGAAATGAAAGCATTGAAATTAAGTGGAGGAGTTGTAAACTGAGGAAACACACAGGGATGGGGATTTAAGGTCGAGGGGACGCTTACAGTCTATTCGTTTAATGGCCCCACTTCAACGCTTCTTGGTGTAAACAGAATATCTTCTGTGTAATAAAAAAAGTGCTTTGCGAGATGAAAAGGAACGAACTATAGTCCGAGAACCAGATTATGTTTATCTGCAAGAAGCTTGATAACTTATTTTCCTGTTGGAACATGTTTTAGAAAATCTAGGCGTGGCAGTGTTTAATCTTGGAAAACTCGTTTAAAAAAATATATTACAAATACAGTGCCTGATTAACTATAAAGCGAAAAAAGCAACCACTTAAGGGCCCCGAAGCTATCTCGGCCTATCAGGCCCAGCCAGGAGCCTGTATAAGAGATATATTGGACAGAAAAAAGAAAGTTTATTATAAATACACGATTGATATCGATAACAGCGATATTAGACGTTTATTTATTAATTGTTGTCCTTAATGTAAAATCGTTATTTTCGTTAGCCAAGGTTGGAAACAAACTTGCATTAATCTATACTAAGGCCAGTGAAAATGAAGTTCTGCAAAAATTAGAGTTTTAAGACGTTGTAAATAGTTGTGTGCTAAAGAAACTGAGGAAAGTAAATTTGTAAGTAAGTAATACTCTACCACATTAAATGATGTTATTGTCAAATTTGACGACTCTTATTAGCGAATTTCCGTAGGAAAGATGAGCTATTGCAGTGACCCTTATGGTAAGACCTAAGGTCGGGAGTAGTAAATGAGCACCGATCATGGTCCAAGAACACGTTTTGGGGTGTCATTAAAAATTGTATATATATATGTTCGCATTCTGGAGTCCGATTTGGTCCAAATTTGGTACACAGGTTGGTTGTCTAAGTCGCTTAGACGAGTTCATTAGCCAAAAAATTCAACAACCGGAAGCACATTTGTTGACCGGAAATAACTATTGTTTTAGATTTTTCGTACCAGAATGGAACTTTTTTATGGTTTTATCTTAAATAATAAATGTAGGATACTATTCAAAATCGATCGAAACATAATATACCAATAAAAGTACCCGGTTCAAATCGACGTGGGGATTTTACCGATGGCCGAGTTTGTACGCTGAGAGAGAAGCGAATCTATAACCCGAGGCCGCAAGGAAGAGTTGCAAACAAATTCTACTAACATATTTCGTACACAGAGGCAGCTAATCAGCGCCTTCGTGGGTAGATCAATTTCCCAAATAGTTGGTTAAACTCTAAAACATATGAACTTCGTTTTGGAAATTCGCTCAACTCACGTCAGCGGTTCAGATGCCTGCTGGAATTATTTTTTTACAAGTGGACTGATTTGACCGAAAGACTGAACTTTGTTTTAAACATTTTTTCCAGCGGGTAAGTGTGCGGGTAAGAACTGCTACGTTTATTACTTAAGCGTGTGATGGCGGAATCGCTATGATTCCAGCGGGATTGTGACGATCGTATGTAGGCGGAACCAATACGATTCCAGCGAGAAAGTGTGTTGGCAGAACCGCTACATTTCCTGCTTGAGCGTGTGATGGCGGAATCGCTATGATTCCAGCGGGATTGTGACGATCGTATGTTGGCGGAACCAGTACAATTCCAGCGAGAACGTGTGTTGGCAGAACCGCTACATTTTCTACTTGATCGTGTGATTTCGGAACCACTCCGTTTCCTGCTTGAGCGTGAGATAACGGAACAGCAACTTTTCCTGCTTAAGCTTGTGTTGGTGGAACCGCTACGTTTCCAGTAGGAACGTGTGTTGATGGAACCGCTACGATTAATGAGAATGCGTGTGTTGGTACTGCACACCGCTGTCACCGCTGGTACCGCAATGCATTGTGTATTGTTGTTAATGTGTATACTGTATTAGTACTAGTTCGCCCTATTGACTTTGGGCATGCTGCATTCAACTTAGGTTTATATATAGAGAGAGGTAATCGTGCCCTTTTTCAAATTTATAGACAATACAAATTATGCAAAATCACTTATGTTAAATTTTCGTTAGAAGGAGGTATTATCAAATATGTTGGGTCATATTTGACTGTATTGAAACTTTAAGACATGCCACAGAAGGTTGTCAAAAGCGGATTTAGTGAGAACTCAATATTAACCTACAAACTGCTTGTTCAATGACATAAATGTATGACAGTAAGATAAATAAAATTTAGGCGGCAACTTGATGAGAGAAATATCTTATTATTTATATATTCATCAATACAACTGTTCCATACTCAAATCAAGACGTGCACAATTGTTGTACGCACCTAGATTAAAATAAAACATTTTTCCAGTACAAATTCATTTTAGTATTTTATATATTATGGACTGCTTGAATCTGCCATTAAGGGTATTGAACAGATTTGATGAACAGGTAGAAATCGATATACTTATTGTAGTTTCAGATCTTTGAGAATTTATAGAGAGCCAAGCAGTGGCGCATCCAGGGCATAATTTTGGGAGGGGAACTTTCTGAAGGGTTTACAGGATATGTAGTTCGAAATTATCAAACTAAAAATAACCAATTTGGGAGCATTTTCAGGTTAAAATTTTTATTCGGTATTTTATAGTTTTTTTTAATAATATTTTTTATGATAGGCTTATTAAAACTAAACAGAGGCAAATATTCTTACGAGGAATTGTTTTAAATCTTACTATTCAGATTTTGTATAATAAATTGATAAATAGAAAACTTTTTTTATTTGAACAGGAATAAAGATGTTTAAAGAGTACTAATAAAAACATTTTACAATTTTGACTTCAAAGAAACTAGCTTGATACTAGTTTTAAATGAACAGGTAATTTTTAGCTTAAAATTAAAACATTTGAAATTAAATTTGTATTGTGTGTACTTAGGCCTAACGCTATAGGGAAGGTATACGGTCTCGTCCTGATTTTTCGAATCTATCAATCACTTGGTTGGGTTCAATGGGTATATCGTAATGTATGTATAAGAGAGTCAATCCAACCAACCTTTTTTGAAGTATGGCAGTTCTTGTCCACTACTTCGAGTGCCTTTAAGGGGTATGTTATACGAGCGCTGTTAGCGTTACGTTGATAACGCTGAAAACCAGGCTTTAATTCCCAAGTTATACGGGACGTTGAAAGCGAGCGATGGTAACGCGTCGTCAACGCGGGACCCGTGTATACATCTCGTTTTTGAGGCGTTTTCAACCTCACGTCCCTTCCAAGATGGACACAATTCAGTTAGACTGTCTAGGTGTATTAAAAATTGTAGTAACATATGAGGAACTGTGTAGGAGGAAGGGTAGACGATGGAGCATTGTCTCACCAACCTCATTCCAGTATTTAGCTTTCAATTGTTTATTGTTATAATCCTTTGACTTAACGTCACGTAGAGATGGCTGCTGATCGATAGCGTAAATAATTTGTGTCAAACATTTCGTCACTTTGAAGTACATAATAACCGCTTTGAAATAAAAAATAACAACTAGAACCAATACAAAGTCGATACTTCTGACTACTGTGGCCTCTCTGGTAGCTGCGCTGCGAGTGCGCGTTGACAGCACTCCGTATAACTTGGTTGGGCGTTGACAGCGCCGCGTTGTTAAAGCGTCAGTCCGTTTTGGCAACGCTCGACGCCTGGTTAACGCGGATGAGTTGATTGCGCTCGTATAACATACATAACGGTAGTTCCAATAAACCGACGTTGAAAACGCGGTGGCAACTGCGCTCGTTTAACATGGTCCTGAGGAAAAAAAATTATCTTTCCGCACTTGCACTGCTGACTGGCAAGGTACAAAGTATTTAAATAAGCGTTGGATGAAGGAGAAAACAACTTGTCACAAATATCTAACATTGCTTGGTAAAACAAACACCAAAAAACATGTTTTTATGTAAATAAAAGTTGATTGACCTACATTGATTACTGTAGTTAACTTTGGCATGAACTCCTTTTTATATTCTTGCCAAGAATTATACACAGTACAATACTTTATAATATACAGTACTTTGTTAGAAGCGCGAGTAAAAAACGAATATATGAAAGTATAAAAAAATTATTACTTTGCAACTCTCATAAAGCAACTTTGCATTATTGTATTATACTGCAATAAATTCTCTTTACCTATACATCTTTGAAAATATTTTTTAGATAACATGATTAATTATGCGTATATTCTCAATTTTGTAAAAAGAATAATACAAATTTTCAAATTCAAAAAATTATGCCAACTACACGGATTGTTGATGCATAATTCCGAGAAACATAGTCTAAGGCTGGCCATTACTCACGCCGAGCCGTCTGACCGTTTTACCGCAGCGCTTCAGCTTATAATATTAGTACAGACCGTTAAAACAAAGACTTGAGTTTAAAATATCGCGTTGGTTGCGATTCAATATTTGTGACCTTTAGATGTAATGTGATTGTAATATGTACCTGAGAATTTGCAAGAAAAATGTATTAAAATTGATTACTGGCTTCCTGTTTTCTTCTTTTTTTTAGGTTTGGGAGGGAACGTTCCCTCAGTCCCCCCCCCCGTGGATCCGCCACTGGAGCCGAGCAAGTCAATCAGAAGTTTTTACAGAGTGCTTTTTTTTTGGGATGGGGTTTTAAGTTTTTCTGAATATTTGATATTTTCTTTTTATTATTATTATTTATTTCGTCATATTTCACAACTACAAAACTTAAAAGTGGTTTAAAATATACACATAAATAATATATAAACACACATAGAATAAATGTGAAATAAAAACACCTGGAAGAGCTAGGTGCGTTATATGTAGAAACATTTTGAGAAAGGGTTAATATTGGTTTAGGAACATTTAACGTGAATTTTAAATATAGAAATAGTTTAAGTGATAGGCCTATCGGATTATTTGTGCTTCTGTTGCAGAACATTTTAAAGACTTTAAAGACGAACAAATATTTTAGAGGCAGAAAGTTATATTTGTTTAAAGCATAAACTACGTTTGAATCTTAGATTGTTTTTAAATGTATCAAACAAAACGTTTCTGCTACAATACCGGTTCTAAAGTAGTGCTACTAGCCAGAGAGGACAAAGCTGCACTCCTCCCCGCTCTTCGGAAACTAGGTAGCTACCGAAATTACGCCTAAAGCCTGAAGGCCACCCCCGTTAGTTTATATTTTTTACAGTTCTGTTACCAATTACGGTGTTTTGTAAAACAAAATTGTTGAACCTTTAAAAAACATTAGCAAGAAGTATTAACTTACAGTCTCTAGTCACAGTTTGTTTCCAGTTTGTTGTAAACATATATATTTGTAATATATATGTCACTAGTTATTATATTATATATACAGTGTGAGTCAAAATTATGGATACAGCCTGCTAAATTATAAATTGATAAACATAGAAAAATGAAACTGAGGACACATTTCTAGGAAATAAATGTGAACTTTTTAGTGACTATTACAACTTTGCCCATTTTGTCATTTTTGGGTAGCAGCTCAAATTTTTAAATACAAAGACCCATTAAGTGACACCTCATTTTAAAGGTCTTGATTAAAGAAGAAGAACAGTGGAAACTAGAGCTTTCTATCTCAACCCAGTACAAAATGGCAGTTCATTGAAATGTTTCAAATGGGAACATGTTTTCTTTAGACATGATATGTGACCCCTCTAGTTCAAACCAGAATCAATTGTAACTCGTAAGTATTTCATTTCTTAAATTTGTTAGATAACAATACTGTATATAGAATTAGTACAGATATAAATCATGTGAAAGTAAATACTTCGATCACGCAGATGAACCGCTGACATGATTAAATTCGAGCGAATTTCTAAAATTAAGTTTATATGTTTTAGGGACTCAACCGATTATTTGGGAAATAGTCTAGTCACGAAGTCGCTGAATAGCTGCCTACGTGTACGAAATAATATATATTTGTTTGAACATAAGCCTCCAGCTCCGGCTAGCATCGGAAAAACACGCTTTTTGAGTTTGCACTCCGCCCTTGCGGCCTCGGATCAGAAGATGCCCCCCACTGTAAAATTCCAAACGCTGATATTTTACGTTTTGATTGATTTTGGGGGAACCGGACGTGGTTTAAATTTGTGTAAAAACTAAATGTGCATAATAATATCCTATATAACTTTGTTTATATAAAACAAACAAAAAATGTTTCATTCTAGTAGGAAAAGTCTTAGAAATTTTTACTTCCAGTCAAATTACTTCGTTTGCAGATGATACTGCTTTCCTCTCGTGTAGTAATGGTTCAGACGAAGCAAGCAGCGGATTGCAACGACAATTGGACATTACAAATGCCTGGTTAGTTAAGTGGCATATAAAAAGCCAGTTCATCCAAATCACATCAAGTTACCTTTGCTCTTCGTAAAGGGATATGTGCCCCAGTTAAGTTGGGGAATGATATTTTGCCTGAGCCCGAATGCGTCAAGTATCTTTAATTCTACTTTGATCGTCGTTTGACTTGGAAAAATAATGTCAGGAACAAGAGAGATGCGATCAACAATCGTTTCAGAAACCCACGGATACTAGAATACACGGTAGTGGTCACGCGCAGGTCCCCGCCACCCGGCTCGGAGACGTGACGTCACCCTGAACCCTCCGCCTCGCCGCACTGTATACAGACTCCACAGTTCACTATTCGAACACTAAAACGCGTAACCTGCAGCCTTTAATTTCGTTAGATATTTTTAATACTTAGGGACGAAAGTATAATTTTGCAGGCCAGTACGATTTTATATCGGTATATACATTTATTAATATTAAAAGTGCCCTAACCATGCAGTCACTCTTAAGTTTTGTGTAATAATCACTAGAGTTTGATGAATTACCGTGTGCACAAATTTTAAACGATTTTTTTATTCAATGCAAAGTTTGATCATGTTTGATTTAAACCGTAACATTTATAAAGATATAATTCGTTTATACTTATCACTGAGTATAAGTTGACCATTTATTTATTTCAGAAACAATTTATATTTTTTATATTTTAACAAGTCATTCATCCATGAGAGCTCGTATCTGCTCCAACCACCTTCAACAGTCTTGCCCACTAGATATTTAAAAAAATATATTTTACATGTAATTGTTTCTGAAATAAATGTTTTACCAGTCTCAGTCTCCAACCAACTACATCTTGTAAAACCTCGAAGGAAATTTTACAAGAAAACTAGTTGAATATTATGATTGCAGATCTGTCATGGTTAAATAATATTAAGAGCAATGTAGATATCATTTTTTGAAAAGTTTGTTTATATATCAATAATAGTTAAAATAATTAAAATATTTAAAGATTATCATAAAAAAAACTAATATTAACTAAGGGAAACTGAGTTAATTGGTCTGAAATTGTAAACGTACGAAAAACACATTTGGTAATCGTTTTCAATTGATAGTTTGAATCAATACTGCAAGAACTCTCTACACACCAGATGCACATCTTCTTTATCCAAACATTAGTAAAATATTACTTTTAGTGAGCTTAAAATCTCAATGAACATTATATTGTAATATTTTTTATTTGAACTTATTTATTATGTATTTTATAGTTCTAGTTTCACTTTTTTTCTCTCCATTAGCTAACCCTTTGTTTAGCTAGCCAAAAGAAAGTTTGGTTAGTTTTTTTAACATCTTCAACCTAGTTCTTATAATCTTCTGTTTATATAATTCTTTATAATAAGAAAATATTATAAACTATAAAATTTCCAACATTTTAATATATGGAACGTTTTTGTAAAATCACAAATGAAAATTTCAAGCAGAATACAACAGACTTGTCAATTATTATATACGAATACGTTAATATTTAAAGTAATTGTAAGTTCAATTAAAGTATAATAATTATTAACATAGTTTATTTTAAACCTCAAATAATATATGTTCTCAATCTATAAGTAAATCATTAATTATTTACTTTTCATTAGTGCCTGTCAAACGTACTATGCATCACAAAAGCAAAATACAAACTCATTTGAGGTTTTTCAGGATAGTTATCACTAAATGGCGATCAAAAATAAATCTAAATTATGACAATATTCAACCTACTCTACAAAATGGAAAAAAACAATAATCTCAATCACCTATTATTTTGTCTATCCGTGTATGCCATTCCATTTGAACACGTTCCAGATAAAAATGAGTTGGTCTTATTTAGTGCCATTAAATAATAGTTTCAAACTTGTCCTTGTTTATGTATCTGATACATTTTACTTTAACTCAATCTCCATATGTAAGGTACGCATTTATTTTTAAATTCTTACTGTAATACACAACGAATTCGGACATTAATTTCCTACTCGCCTCTGCCTACAAATAGAGGGGATGGAGTGTTGTTTTAAACAGTACGTTATTTTCCACAGAGCAATAATTTATATGTGCCATTTAAACTTTTAAAATCAGCAATAAAAATATAGGTGGCAATTTAAATAAAGAAACACTACGAAATCATAGCTTTTCGTAGTTAAATTTTTGATACAAACTTTTTATATGTTTAATATATATTATATATATATAACTAAAAACGAAAGAAACTTTTAACAATGTAAATCATGTAATTTCGTAATAGTCAAAGTCCAAATTGACTTGAATCTAATAAGTTGTTTAGAGTCAAACCATTGTAATAAAAAACGTAATTGCAACGAATATGGAAACAAACAACAGAAGTAAATATCGCATCAAAACAATCTAGTAAATTTAGACGTTTTAATGAAAATTAAATAGAAGGTATTAATGATAACACGGTCGCAATAGGAGTTAATGCTTTTAAAATTTCCCTAAATAAAATATATATAATTTATAAATAAAAAAACAGGACTCATTAATTACTTATCTATTTAATATAAGTGTACAGGCAGCGGCCGTGTGGCAGCAGCAGGCAGCGGGCCGGGAGGGAGGGTTCAGAGTGACGTCACTGGCGTGTGAGTCTACTGCGCATCCAACTCATGACCCCTACCGTGTATTCTAGTATCTGTGCAGAAACCTACTTTGGCTCCCAAGTAGACAATCTGCTCTGTCTCTCAACAGCAAACTTTTAGTCTACTGTTTAATCCTCAAACCTATTTGGACCTACGGCATTGAACTTTGGTTCACTGCAAGCAAGTCCACTATACAATGCATGCAGAGGGCCCAAATTAACATTCTACGAGTTATTTTGAATCCATTATGGTATACTCGTATCTCTGAGATCCATAACTATCTGGACATGCCAACGATCCAATAGGAAATTGTTCTTCGAAGTAGGAGTCACATGAAGCGCCTTTCGGGACATCCTAACCCTCTTGCCAGGCTGTTGTTAACACCATGTTCCGTCAGAAGACTGAAGCGGAAGGACATGCTGTCTGACCAGGGCGGTGGATCTTCTATCTTCATAACGCCATTTCTCTTTAGCTAATCTAACTAGTAGTTTTGTGAAAAGTAGACCTCGCTCATTGAAATAACAAATGAGGTTTTTAGCTTAGGTTAAAAATAGTGTGCCAGTAAGGAAGTAAGCGGAAGGTTTATTCAGTGAAACATTATTTTGCAATTCCTGCGATTCCTTGGTTTCTAGTTCTCGATTTTTTTCTTTTCTTGAGCTTTAACTGCTAAAGATTTTCTTTTAGGGTACCTTGTGTTTTATTTAGGTTAATAATGCGTAAGGTAGCTAAAAATATCGCGTTATTGAGGGAAAACATAGAATTAAATATTTACATACTTAAATAACTAAAACTTAACAATGTATTTACAGTTCCATATCATATTCCAATATTAGAAATAATGAAAACAAACGATGTTAAAGATAGTGATCTCAACCCATGTACCAACACTTCCCACGCTGTCCAAAGGACATTTTTTGTATTTCCTTTATAGCCGCGAGGTTTCATTTGTTTCATCTCATTTTGTAATTCAAGTAAAGCTAAGTCAAATACTTTTATGAAATAATAATTTACAAGTATACAGTTCAATTCTTTGATTTATTCTCTATACTTTCTTACAATAATTTTGTCATTTTTGGGCAAAGGATATATTCCTAAATTATTATTAAAAGTAGGCCTAGTTTTGTTAGCAGTCTTGTAGTAGAACATAAAAACTATTGTTTTCAAAATAATAATTTTGAAATCGAAAAATATTTTTATACAGTTCTATTTAGAACTAAATTGCTAAAAATTTTTACATTTAAGAAAAAAATTACAAAACATTTTTACTACTTTTTATGTAGGCCTAAAGTTGAACTTTTTCCTTTCGTTACTGAACATGCTTGTTTCTTGAGCTAATAACTTTGTTAATTTTACTTCAATCATGTTTTCTACTGGCATATATGAATTCTTTGAACCTTTATCTACAAAAAAGCTATGGAACACTTTTGAATTGGTTTAGAATAAACGTATAAAAACATGGTTGAAATACAAAAACTTGGACGATTTTTAACAAATTTGAAGTTTACGGCCATTTTGCGAGCTGACCGTTAGAGATACTTAAAAAAATCAAGAATACAATTTTGTTTAAAATCTAATTTGCTACTCGCAAAATGTTATTAGTTTTTAAATTAGACTTACGGTTAAGCCACAAACTGGCTTTGGAAAAAAGCTTACACTGAGAGAAACGGTCCGGCCGCCATTTTTATTTTATTTAATGGGTTAAAAATGAAAATGGAAAAAACCGTATATATACATCGCTCGGCCTAGTAATAAGGAACATTCATGCATAAAATCATCAAAATCGGTCAAGGCGTTTGGCCGTAATCGTGAGACAGACAGACACACAGACGAAATGCCGAACGGTCGAGCTAAAACGGAGACCTCGCTTCGCTCGGTCAATTATAGTCTGTTGACTGCTTGTAGATAAAAAAAAACTTCCAGTCATAAAAAATGCTTCCAGTGGTAACAACTTCGTCCAAGCGACTTGTGTACCACAAAGTTAAATCAAATCATAGAACACACATAGGCCTATATATAATTTTTAATGACACCCCAAAACGTGTTCTTGGGACCATGATTGGTGAACATTGACCACAATCGACCTTAGGTCTCACCATAAGAGTCCCTGCGAATTCCTATAGAAATTCGCTAATGACTAACATACCTGCGTGCAACGAAGACGAACCATTCCTAATCACAGGAGTTGTACAGTTTTATAAAAAATAAATAGTACCCTCGTGGGCTCTTCTGCAGCAGCTTTTTTTAGTTTTAAACGTTTGATTTTTCCCTAACTGTCCAGGATATACAAAACACTGGAACAGTAGCCTTTGTCCCTGCCCGCCCCTACGCACAAGGGTGTGCATAAAAGATGAGGCAGACGACACACATCTGTCTGATGTAGGAAAATTTCACAAGACACACTTAGCGTTTCGAATCCGATACAACAACGATATTAGGAACTCTACTTTATTTGCTTTACAAAAAAATCTGTTGATTCCGTTTTCTCTCTGTTTTTAAAACAATTATATTAAAGCAACTTGATGTGAATACAGTGCTCCTTATAGAGGGTGTTACGCAACGTTGACCCAGAACTCGCAGAGCTCATTCTGCAAATAATTATAAAGGAAAAGGTTTATACAGGGTGGCACAAAAGTATTGCAACAGCTATAAAAGGGTGATTTTTGCAAACTTACCACCTCTATTATTTAAAAGGCGGTATGGGATATCCAAAATCTAATCTAGGGCAGTTATTCACCGTCAGTTGGGGACCTTAGAAAAAATATTTGCAAAATTCTCTTCTCCTCCTACCTTAGACATATCTAAATAATTTGTAATGGACACACATGGCTTGTGATACACCAAATTAAAGCCTTTTTCTGTAGCAAGAAAATAGAAATTAGCTAACACATTCGTTCGGTACGCTAAAACATTTTATTTCTTAAGTTATTTTTATAACTTTATACTATTTTAAAGACGGAACGACATATTGAAAAACTGTTTTCGTGCCCGTTATTCATCTTTATTAAGAAACTTAGAAAACCAATTTGCAAAATCGCCACCCCATTCCTATCACCCCATTTAAACAGTGTGTAATGAACTCATATGGCTACTTTTATAACATTTTATAAAACTATTTACAAAATAATATTTTTTTAGCGTACCCAACGAATACGTTAAGCAATTTTTATTTTATTAGCACAGAAATAAAATCTTGTATAAAGGGTTTTAATTTGATGTATCACAAGTCATGTGGGTCCATTACACATTTTTGACATAGTGGGTACGAGTGGGTTGGGGGTTGGGAGGATTTCGAGAATAGGTATTCAAAAGTTCTCATTAAAGATGGATAACTGTCCTGAGAGCTGATTTCGGATATCTCTTATCGTTGTTTAAATAATATAAAATTATAAAAATAACTTACAAAATAACATTTTTGGGCACAGCAGTCGGATGAGTTAGCCAATTTTTATTTTCATAACACAGAAATTTGTGGTTTTTAAAGGGTTTTAGTTTGCTATTTCACAAGCCATAAGTGGCCACTACACATTTTTGAGATGGGGTGGTAGGAGAGGGTGAAGGGATTTTGAGTTTTTGTAATTAGGTTTTCTATAGTTCCCCTGACGGTGCATAACTGTCCAAAGATTAGATTTGGTATATCTCTTTCCTTCTTTTAAATAGGCCTAATAGAGGTGATAAGTTTTTTTTAAATAATCAAAATGTCTATCTGAGATCATGTTTGACATATTAATTCTTGGACTAGACATAAGCAAAAGTTGTAATCAGTCAAGTGAGACTACCAGTCATCACTCAACCACTCACCACTCAACCACTCGCCATTCAACCACTCACCACTCAAACGCTCACCACTCAACCACTTAACGACTCCTCAACTACTGACCACTCTCCACTTAACCACTCCTCAACTACTGACCACTCACCACTCAACCGCTCACCACTCACCACTCAACCACTCACCACTTAACCACTCCTCAACTACTGACCAATCACCATTTAACTACTCACCACTTACCATTCAATCACTCGCCCATCAACCAATCAACCACTCACCACCCATATACAGAAAACTTTGTTTAGAATGAAATTATGGATCGTGTGATAGATACAAAAGTAATCATACATATTAATTCACTAATGGAATTTTGGTCGGTTCATTACATTGCTATTTTCAATCAATTGTACAAAGAAGTGTAATTTTAAACGTTTACATCGCAGATTTACAAATAAATATAACAATCCAAAATATCCCATGCTATTTAATTGGGAGAACTTTATGTAGGAACTATCCCATAGTTTAGGGGAACCAGTTAACGTGGGCTCATGACAAATGCACCAATATAAAACCTCAACATTCCGGTACTCCCCAAAAATAAAACAATTATAATTTCAACCATTTAAGTAAAGTTTGTACAAAATTACAAAGTTTAAAGTTCTAAAAATTCTCCGTGTTATTTATATTGGAGAATTTTTGTTCAGAAACTCTCCCATGGATTGAGATAACCATTTAATGTAAGCTCACAACATATATATCAATTTAAAGCTTAAGCATACAATATCCTATACTCCGCAAAAATGTTGAATGTGTTAATTTAGTACGTGTTACATAAATAAAAGCGTAATAAAAAGGAAACAATCAATTTTGTTGTAAAAATCCGAAACACCTTGACTCCTAATGTAAAATAAATCGACTGTAAATAAGCAAATATCAAAGAACCGATATAAAAGAGTATCTTTTTTAAATGGGCCACCATTGGTATCTTGTAAACTACAAAACTGACAGCAAATTTTAAATGGGGAACCTATCCTTGGGTTAAAAATATATAGTTCAAATATTTTTAAATGGTTGCCATTTACAAATATGGCGGTCAACTTTAGAATTTCTTATGGAACACAAATTGTATGATGATTTTGGATTTTACAAGTTATTTTAAGACTTGTTTTATTTTTGGTGTTTTTTATACGACTAACCGTTTGAAAGTTAGAGGGGTATGAAATTTAAAAAAACCCTACATGAGCGGAAGATATTTTTGTATGGAAATGTTTAGACCAATGAAAACGCTCTCAACGCTAATAAAGCGTTTAGACAAACTAATAACTTTCTAAAATCAACTTAAAATGACGGCCATTCACAAATATTTTAATTACATGTTTTTTAATTTCTAAAAAGCAAGGAAAGGTTCCCTTGCTTAAATTTTAAAATTTGCTGTCAGATAGTTTACAAGATACCAATGGTGATCCATTTAAAAAAGACATCCTGTAGAAAGGAACTGAAAAATGGTAAATATGGCAATAGTCTTGTTTTATTTAGTATAAGTCGTATGAACCTCTTCTGTATTACAATCAAATCCTGAATACTTGTAATATATTATGTAGATTCCCAACAACAGATAGACTTTAGGTAAACTTGTTGAACTTACCGTCCAATAGTCCAATTTTAAACGTCCAACGACGGCCGTTTCGGCTTTTCAGCCATTCTCAAGTTAAGGACCATTATTCCTTCGTCATTAGTAAAAATAAAAACACATATTACACTTAAAAACACTTATACACACGAGTCCACGATTACAAATTACACGCTCGCACATTTTAATGTCCATGTGGTTAGTTAGACTGTCGGTGTTACGTTTGAGCATAGTTTTTATCTGTATTTGCTTCTGCCATGTATGTCTATTACCAAGTCGAATAATGGGTTGGAATTGAAATTAAGTTTATCATTAAGTAGCGTTCCTTGCTCTGTCTTGAAAGCTGCTTTATAAATCTCCGTTTTGAATTGTAAAGATGGATGAAGGCTATTTAAGTATGTGGCAAAACTTTCGATCTGCCACGATATAGAACTCTAATGTCATCGACATACCTGTGATAATAAATTATGTTTTTGAAATGTTTGTTGCTGGTGGTCATTATATTATTAATTTCCATGTAATTTGGAAATATTTCTGCTATTATGCTAGACAAAGGGCAGCCCATTACCAGTCCTTTGCTCTGTTTATCATTATTAAATTGGAAATAATTCTGTGACAAGCATGTATTCAACAAATTGGATAACTCCTCTATTGTTTTATGATCCATCTTTTTGTTGTCTGTTAAATTTCTATTTAATATTGAAATCGTTTGCTGAACCGGTACATTTGTATACAAATTCGTGATATCGAACGAAACCAAGGTTGAACCGGGTTTTATGGGGATATATTTTATTTTTGAAATGAAGTCATGGCTGTTTTTCAGACTGAAACTATTGTTGAACGTTATGTTTCTACGGAATTATTGCGTCTAACGTCTTAGAAATTTTGTATGCTGACGCTGTTCTAAAGTTCTAAAGTGGTCTGATCGGTTGTCCAGTTTTATGAATTTTTGGCAGCGATCTCAATTTTGGAGCGAATGGTTTAATCATTCTATTACATTTTTAAGGTCACTATCTAATAAAGTTTTACACTCATTTATTGAAGTGTTTACTTGTTTGTTGTAACAAACAGTTGGGTCTTTCTTTAGTACTGTAATGAAGTTTTCAGTGAAACACGATTTTGTTTTGTGGATATAATCGCTTCTGTTCAATATAACTGTAGTATTACCTTTGTGTGCCTTAGTGATTACTGCGTCATTAGATTGGATGGTATTACGAAGTTTTGTGGCACCTTTTAGATCATAAGATTTACCTATGTTGCACGCTTTGTGTTTATCCTTCTTAATAACATTGTTTACTTTATCAGTTAAAAGTACACGGACCGAGTTCTGCTTATGTTTAGGTAAATTGGTCTTAAACAGTCTATCGGTGTTCTCCTTACTGAAACCGACTCCTTTGTGCCGACTCATATAATTTTATTTTCACAAAATAAATTCTCCCTTCATCTCTACTGTATGCCAACAGAGCTAATATAAGTTAAGCATGTGAGAACGTTCAATGGAAACGAATGTTTGGAAACTAAGGAGATATTTCCTAAGACATCGGCAAAAGCAACGTCTTGCTAAAGATGTAATATAGCCTAAACGTGTACTTTTATATCTGTGGAAAATTTGAACAGGATCTGAAAAACGGGTTCACCCTTCAAACTACACGGGTCAGAGGATTCGGTGCCTTTTAATTGATATGGTAATTAATTTGTTGGGGGAGTGAATCGGGACGCGGAGGGGCGGGGGATGGAGGGCACAACAGGAAGTGATTAAATCAATGTTCCCTAGTGCTGACCAGCATCCTTAGGGACTCCACCTGAACGCCTGAACGCCTGGACGCCTGGACTCAATAGGGTATTCTGTTGTTAACAAATTGATTATGCGAAATGTGTGGAAATCCTGACATATTAGCGGCCACTGTTTTATTGCATAATCGAATGCAAATTAATTATCAACGAAATACTAAAGTGTTTTTAAAACTCGTTTAAAGTGCTGTTACAGCATTAGCCCAGCTCAGAAATTTTTTAGAAGTGTTTATAAATTGCTAGTCCTAACTACTCTCTTTAAAAAAATCTATTACATAGAAATTGTATTTTAGAATTTTAAATTAAATAAAAATCAACTGTATTATTACTAAACATTTTCCACTTCCACTTAAGTGAAACAGTAATAAAATTGTATGGTGAATACAGGCTTCCACGTAAGTAAAAAATTAATCAAATTTTCCGCTGTATACAGGCTTCTACTTAAGAGAAAAAATAATTAAACGCACCTCTGTATAAAGGCTTTAGTAAAATAATAAACAGATTCCCACTGTATACAGCTTCCACTTAGGCAAAAATAATGAAATTATCACAAGCTTCCACTTAGGCATAAAAATAGTTAAATTCCCAGCAGAATACAGGCTTCCACTAAGATGAAAAAACAATTCAATTCTCCGCTATATGCAGGCTTACACTTAATTTAAAAAAAAATTCCCCGCTGTATGCAGGTCAACTTAGATAAAAATATTTAAATTCCCCGCTGAGTTCAGCCTTCCCTTTAAGTGAAAAATAATTAAATTCTCCAATTTATACAGGCTTCACCTTTGGTAAAATAATAAATAGATTCCCCGCCGTATACAGGCTTATACTTTGGTTAAAAAAAATTCACCGCTGAATACAGCTTCCATTTAGGTGAAAAATAATTAAATTCCCAGCCGTATACAGGCTTCTACCTGGTTCGAAAAATAGTTCAATTCACCGCAGAATACAGGCTTCCACTTAGGTGAAAAATTATTCAATTCTCCGCTGTATACAGGCTTACACTTAGGTAAAAATAATAAATTTCCCTGCTGTATGCAGATCAACTTAGGTAAAAACAATAAATAAATACAAATTCCAAGCTGTATACAGGCTTCCACTTAAGCGAACAAAATTTAATGTTAGCTGTATACAGAGTGTGGTAATTTTAGCGAGCAAATGAAACAATTTACACACTTGATTTCAACTAAAATACAACTATTTCGCATCTACAGAGTCTAAGGAAAATATGTTTTTTTAAATCCCGATGCCCCAGAAGGCATATTTTGGGGATAGGGGTGTTTTTTTGAAGAAATTTCAAACGCAAAAGTAGGTAGAGTGTTTTATCATTTTAAAGATAACGTTTTTACTTGGTCAGGTTTCAAGATGGCGTCCCTGAACGTACACAGACTTTGTTTTTATTTACTAATACGGAATGATTGTGTTCTCATAACTCAAAATTTTGACAACCATTGCTAATAATATGTACTTTAAACAATGCCCAACTTAAGCACTTTTCTAAAAATTTTCTAACTTGAAATATATCGATTTTTTTGGGAAATAAAAAAACATATTTAAAATATTTCAAATTGCAATGGAGGTCGACTGGGATGAAAACAAAGATCTGTTAAGGTCAAACATTTTTGTTTGTTTAAACTTTTGTCATATCTTAAAACTTTTTAAAATAGCGGCCAAAAAACGAAGTTTAACATGTTGTATGCCAACATTATTTTTTTACAAAATTCAAAGGCGTGGAGAAAACGGATAAACACGTTATTATATCCTTTAAAAATGAAAAATTATAATCGGTTAATTAATCATCTTTATGAAAGTTAAAAAAGTATCTAAAAATATAAAAAGTAAGCCAACATATACAGTATTTTTCGTTTAAAAATTTAAATACTTAGAAAAAAAAAGCCGTACTAATAAAACGTTTATAGCCTACTACCGAATCAAAATGATGAAAATACATTTCGATATCCATAACCCGCGGGGGGGGGGGGGGCTGACTGAAACACCAGTTACCGCGAGTAGATTGTGAGTCCGCATTGCATATATTAAAATTTTCCCTGTATGTGTGCATTGAGTATGTTTGTGTGTTTACAGTATTGGTGTCTTACGCATTGGTTCCAGCTAGTCAAGAAAAGAGAAAAATATAACTAAAGTCCATCTTCGAGTTATTCTAGAACATTGTACTTACACCTTATCGACGTCAACCTTATCCAAGCTCGTTGAGTGTGAGTCCGCAAAAGGCTCGATGAGCTCAAGGTCAAAGACAGACTGCTACAACAACAACCTAACCCAGCCAGATTATCCACCGGAGCAGTGGGGAAATATTTTATGCTACTGAGCTCTTTGTTGTGTTATGTTCACGACGGCCACATACAAAGTGCCCCACTTTTTGTGGGTCATTTCTAATATACAAACTGCCCTACAAGGTCCAGGTATAAAAATAAGGTACAGGCCGGGGTGTCGG
>JAGFPH010009705.1:0-45143 GCA_018207615.1 Philaenus spumarius | reverse complement strand
CTCCACCCTCTCCACCACCAACATATGGTCCACCACCTTCTCCACCACCTCCAACTTACCGACCTTCTCCACCACCTCCAACTTACCGACCTTCTCCAACCACACCATCACCACCTACACGGCCTTCAACAATTGGACCAGAATATTTGCCACCATACCCACCATCACCTCCCCCTTCATATCGACCAAGTCCCTCACCTCAACCCACATATCGTCCAAGTCCTCAACCAACATATCAACCTGGTCCATCACCCCAACCAACATATCGTCCTGGTCCATCACCCCAACCAACATATCGACCTAGCCCATCTCCCCAACCAACATATCAACCTGGTCCATCACCCCAACCAACATACCGACCAAGCCCTTCGCCTTCTACAATACCTTCTACCGCAGCTCCTGGTTATCTCCCTCCTTTCCAAAACTATCGTCGTGAGGCTAACTATGAATCGTCTTCACCGCGAACAGTTACAATAGGTTCACCATCTCCAACTCGTATACCCATTCCAATACCTTCTAGTAGAGGACTGCGAGCACTCGACTCGCCTTCGCCAGGGCTTACACAAGCTTTATTCGCCCAACAACCGGGAGGTAAATTTTTACCGCCTTTCCGAAGAAATGCTCTGAAGTGTTACACACAATATATTTTTGGAGAGAGTTACTGGTTTAAAAAGGTTTACGGATGTTAAACAATAACTGCAAGACTTTAAAAGAGAACTTAAAACTATAGCGCAATTGTACTCAATGTTGTACTTTCTGTATTCTAGTATTTACTTTATCTCCCCTTTAAAGGAGCACAGATATTTGATTTTGTTGTGCTAATTTTGTATTGATATATAAGTGTTGTAAAATGTCGTGAAATTGTACGCAGAAAGTAGTCTATACATATTTATTGTTTTTATTAATTGTTTAATAAATGCTTTTAAAATACCTTCTTGAATGTCCTTTAAGCCCAGTTTACACATAAAAGTTATTAGAAAAGTGTTAACAATGACTTAACAAACGAAAGTATTTGTCTTACAATTTTTACATGAAATGGTTGCAGCAACTGTTTTTGAAAATTGTGATCGATAACATAGAAAACCAATTCAGATGTAAATGACACTGTTATCCAAAATAAAGTGTAACATTGAATTTTGTAGGAATAATAAAAACCATTTTATTATGCTTGTAGCCCAACTGGATTGTTATTAATTAATTGCTAATTAATTTACCTTGTTTGTGAGGTGATACTGCCGAACAATCCTTAATGTTTATGAAAAGTAGTCTATTACTACTTCGTATGACGCGTTTCGACTATCATTCAGTCATTCTCAAATATAAAACACACAATAAAACATTTAAACAACACAAAACGAGTTCACATTTAAAATTAGGCATATACGGGCGACGCGCGTTGCCGGTAACCGTTCATGAAGCACTAGATTAAAGCACTCGATCGTCAATAATTAATAATCACCAGATCAGAGTCTCCGTTATTGAGTGGGGGTATGCACACAATCTATACATCATGAATCACAGGGTACGTTTTTGGGCACTCGTTGCATGTTAATTGATATACCCCACTGCTGTTGAAATGGTCAGGATCTCTTGCTTTTGGTGGTTTTGTGCACAGATTATTACGCATCCCCATGAACTCAGAAGATTTCCAGCAGGAGATCAACACTATAAAATATATTGCCGCTTCCAATGATTACAGCACTTCAATCATTGACAACATAATGAGAAAGCAAATAAAAAAGATAACAGAGCCACTTACCCCAAACCTAAATTCATTGGTGTTGATTTCAATAAAGCCCTAGAACATACTGCGCATAACATCTTCCGCAAACAAGGTTACCACCTGGCTTATAGGACCTATAATAGTTTAGAAAAAGTTTTAAAATTGCAAGAAATATCGTGTATGTATAAAGAAATACGAAGTGGTCCTAGAACTGACCCATGCGGGACTCTACTTTGAACTTCTAGCCAACAACACCGAAATAATAATAATACAAATTGTAATAAACACACTAAAAAGTTCTAGACCGAACATTATTAGAGTAAATTGTAAAAAATAAACAATGTTATGGTGTTCTACTTTGAGCAAGTACTGAACATATTTTTTTAATCTAAACTAGCTAGCGGCTTAACTAGGTTACAAATTCCCTGAAGTAGTTAAGCAATTGCCCTCCTTAACACCAAAACTTTCAAATTCACTCTTATAAAACATACAGTACTAACAAAAGATTTAAAACATTTTATTTTTTTCTCAAAAACATTTATTGTATTTAGCATATGTAACAAAATTATAATGGCACTCGGATTAAATGTTTATTAAAGATAAAGCACAACAGATCCTACAAAGATTTCCTGTTTTGTTCTAAAACAAATTGTGAATTGATATTATCTAAGTTGTTGCGTGCTCAAGTTTTTTTTTTAAATAGAAGTAGTTGCTAATGTGTTTGGATTGATTTCAACCAGTAGGCCTACTTCTGAGGTAGTTTTGAATCATTCTGAAATTGGAGAATGACTTTTATGATGTTACAGTCAGGGACGGCTCTTCTTATAGGAGTCAAAACGCTCTGGATACAATGGTTCTTAAAACTGAATGCTGCTTGATATTTAAATGCGTGCGATGATACGTTGTAGCTGGCTCAGGGACTGCACACAGAATATCCTACTAGTCCCTAATGCACAGTATGGTAAAAATGAATCAAGTCGAACCATTACTACTTAATTAGTTAGTAGTAAGACAATATGCCGTGGAAGGGCTGACTGAAGTTGAGGTTTTGTTGTACAGATAATTCTGTTGATTAGTCTGCATAGCTCACTCATACTTTCGATATTTTAAAATTTCTTATTTTTTCGTAATGTTTTTATTGCTTCATACAATCTGTAGTATTAGTGTTTTGTAGAAAAAGCATGGAGATTAGTATAAATAATATACTTAGTTAATTTCAAAACTCTTTTCTTACAAGACAAAATGCAAATAGACGAACTAAGACGATCTACACCCGAATTAGACCCTATCTAACAAGAAAAGTCACTATGTACATAATTTGATAGGGTATTTTTCTAAAGAAACTTGCACATTTAAATAAATTTCTAATTGTGATAGAGTGTATAATTAATAAATTTTTTTGTGTGATTATTGTAATACATTTTAAAATCACAGTTTGAATCAAAATATCAAACTGAAGTTTTGGATGTCAATTTTGTATGAAATTATGAGCCACCCCAGCTGTAGTTAGCCACAACCGTCATGGATCCTTAATATGACTTGAAAACACCGTTTCAGTATCAGTAGCTGAGAGCCAAGCCATTGGCAAATATCAGAGGAAAGGGAATAGATTATAGATTTTTTAGCCGTTGATTTGTTTAAATTTCTTCACCCCTTGAAGTGACTGTAACCGACACTTCCTTGCCTACAGTGACAAACTATATTGGTAACAATTTGACCACTTCTTATTAAAATACATAACATTTATCTACAAAATTTCTAAAAATAAATATGAAAGCTTACAAGTTTTATTTTGCTATCCGATTCCGAAGCTATGGAGAGCTGAAAAGCATTTTGTCTGCACCCAGTAGAGTTTGTAACAACTCCATTATGACAATTTATTTATTTCTTTAAAATTTATTGATTTTAGGCATAGGCCTAATAAAAAAATAAAAAACTGCAAAAGCTTCAAAAGGTTTGTCTGTATTAAAATAGAAAACACAATTTAATTAGTACAATATAAAAAAATATCAGTCCCAGAGCAATGAAAAATGGCGAGCTCTCCTAAAATTCAAAAACATTACAAACTAATAACAACAAACAAAACACAAAGACCCAGACAACATCTACACATGTACAACAAAACAAACTAAACAATTTTAAAACCTCAGAAGGAAAGGGGAAGACAAATATTATAAAGCAGTTTAAAAAAAAATATTCTTCAACCAAAAGAAATCTCTTACGTTTAATTTTAAATGCCCGTAGGACACAGCTTTAATAAAGTCCTTTGGTAATTCATAAAATATTCTAGGTACAAGAACTCGTGAATTTTTAAATTTTGGTACATTTAAACTACGAACTACGAATGCAGATGGTAAGAGCGTCTATTATTAATTTTGAAATTACTTTAAAATATTGGTAGTGATAAATAATTATTACGTTTTCTTTTTAGGCGTTTCATTTTTTAATCTGTGCAGATGTGTCATACCCCAAAATTACAAGTACGACACGAAAATTCTCTTTGTGTTTCTCAAAGTCTGGACATATTCGGGAACTTTTTCCTCAAAACTGTTTCCTGACAATAATATGTAAGAGTGTCTTTGTAATACATGTGAGTTTCAGGGTTTTTAAACATCAAAATAGTAAAATAACGTAAAAAGGGTCATAAGGTAAATTTTGGACATTAGCCTAATTTAAAGGACTTAGTTATTTCATAATATTAATGAACATAGAAATTCAAAGGGAAATGCAGACATTAATTAGTAATTCAGATTAAATCAAAAATAATATTAACTTCATGTTTAAATTCATTTTGTTTAAATATTTAAATTATGTTTCACGATGTGTCAAACTATGAAAAACAGTTAAAAGGTATTGGAGAGTTTGAAGTTATGGTCCACTAAGTTTTTAGACAGTGATGAATGAATATCGAAAGACGATTTCAGACATTGTAAGAAATAGACTTGATAGATTAAGTTGGAAACCTGTGTAACCCATCTATGATAGAGACAGAAACTTTGTCCTGTAATGTTGGTACCTAGCGTTACTAGTTCTAGGGAGACATAATTGCGGTCCCCTGGAAAACAGCTTCTCATTGGTAGCCTGGAGATAGCTTCTCATTGGTCTTCTGGTTTTGATGACGTCACATGGTGTGATCGAAATGAAAATGAACAAGAAGGACGCTTTCCCACTTGCATCAGTTTTTGAGTACAGTATAGACGTGTTCTGCGGCTAGTCCAACAAAATGTTTTAACAAGTGCTTTTTTGCGGTAGTTAAAGTTGAACTACCGTTTAAAAATGTTTAAGGAGGAGTAAAGACAGTGCTGTGTATTGTTCACTAGCGAGAATGTAAGAATTGCTTGTGAATTGTTATAAAATCATCAACTTCGAAAGTTAGCGTGCACGTGAGGCATGGCTTCCAACTATTTTCATAAAGATTTTACAACAAGTGCAACGAAAGTATAAGTGAATCAGAATCTACGTGGCCAAAGTGCGACGAACTAAAGAATTAATGGGGTTTTTCTATTTTAATTGAATTCATATGTGTTATAAGTTTTTTCTCTTTGTAAATTCATATCTATCTTTTTAAAGTGCACTATAAAACAACACGATCGTAAGTAATAAACTAATTTGGCTAAGTCTGCATTTGAATAATTTATCAATATAAGTTTTTGTATATCTAAGGTAAAATTATTAATAATGAATTTGTGTGTTTGAGTGTGTGATTGAAAAAATTAAAACAATGAGTTGCCAACTACAAATAATAATTGATGTATGTGCTTTTTCAATTTAGAATGTTTCAGTAAAATAATAATGTCAACCACTATGAGTTTTTAATTTGAGTATTATCCTTTCCATAAGTACTTTGTGGTAACGAACCTTGTTTAAATCATAAATTCAGTTTTTTAGTTTTCTTTGTAAGTGTAATTCAAGATGGCTGCAGGTTTTGGTGAACACGAGACAATCTGGAGGGAATGTGCGCATGTGACAAACATGGCGGCTGATCCTTCAGACGAGTCCATTGTAATCAAGGAACTGTAGTCACAGATATAACAAGTTGATGTGTAACAGATATTTAGTGATCGCCTGTTGTAACCACAGATGCGATCAAAACATAACCTAACTTCAATTTTGGGGTTATGTTTGTTTGTTTTTATTGGGATTAAGGTGTTGCAATATTTTAAAATGATAATTTAATTAATTAAATAAGTAAATGGATTGAAGGTAGGAAATAATAAATAATTGTTACACAGTAAAGGTATTTTTTTATTTTAAAAATAACTTAGAAATATTTTTGTCAAAATTAAATTTTTATTTTTCATTTTTTTTTTGTTTTCTATTAATAAATTGTTTGTAAACGGCTTGCACAGCAGAGCACGTTACATCTTTGATAGTTCCCAAAGCTTATCAAAGAAAAGTAATTGGCTTATAAAAGCAGGTGGAATATTCTAGATAGCAAACAGAAAAGTTGCCAACTACAGTACCAATAGTGTTGCAGTGTTTTATGTTTCCACCACCATTTTCTTCTATTTTCCTTTATATTTCTCATTTTTATAGTACCACCGTTCGATTAGAGTAACAAGTAATGAAAATCAACTACAAACTTAATTTCATTTTTTATTAGTCCTGTAGACAGTACAAATATACTACATAAGGCATGTCATATGGAATTGAATTTCTTCTCTTAAATTAACTCCTCAACAAATAGCACAACAATAAATCCCTTAAATATTTTAAGATAGGATTATTATTAAATAATAAAAACCTAATTTACAAATAATTATTTTTTTAAACTTGGAATAGTCATCAATTAAAATAGTTACACATTATTATTTAAAATAACCAAGTTGCCTCCTCATAAGTACATTTCAACAAACAGACAAACACCAATTTTAAAAATTGCAACAATAAACCAACAGCAACCAAACAAACTATTAAAAAAATGCATAACTAAATGGCAAAAACAGACATTAATAAACTTAAACAGAACTAATCAAGTAACAGTTTTAAATAAAAGAAAACTGCTTCACCTGGAGGCAAAAATAGACCCTGCGCCACTGAGATCCCGATTTTCAAGCAAATCTATGGTGCAAAAACTCCTCCACCGAATAAAACGATCCAGTCAACAGAAGCTGTCTAAACCTGCTTTTAAAAATCTTATATTTTTTTTATTTTTTATATTTTCTGGGAGCTTATTAATCAAACGTCCACCAGCTTGGGAAGGGAGTTTGTTGAAAAGGATTACTCTGTGCTTTTTAGCACGGTAGTTACCTGCCTGTCTGGTGCCATAATTGTGTATGTCCTTGTTCTGGACGTGATCACACTTAAATTTGAAATATAGGACTACTTCAAGTATATAAACACTTGGAAATGTAAGAATACCAAGCTCCATGAAGACATTCTTACACGACTGGAATTTCCTTAGTCCTGCTATCAGCCTAATAGCTTTCTTCTGCAGAACAAATATTCTGAACAGAAGAACTTCCCCAGAGAAGGATAATTGCAACCTTTGGCTGGATCTAAGTGAAGCGTATGTTTTAAAGTTATTAGTGCTTTTCCTTACAATATATAGATTGGTCAATGTGTACTTTCTGTAATCTGCATTGATAACATTATTAGTAATATATATGTTGAACAGAAACAAAGACATAATAGAGCTTTGTTCACACCCTGTATTGAAAACAAAACTAATTTGAGCAATTTAGGGTATATTATAAGAGATGTTATTCCCAGGAGGGTATGTTACGTTTCTTGAAGATATTGGTTGGAACATTAATGTACATTTTTCAGTAAAAAAAAAAAAAATTTTAAACAATTTTGAACAAGACTTTCCACTCAAAAGATGCTCTGCCTCTAGAGGCTATAAATCTTTAATAACACAAAATTGGATCACTAAGGCACTAAAAGTGTCTAGTAAGAGGAACAAAGAATTCTATGTTAAAATGTACAAAAGATCAAAATATTATAAAACTTATATACAATTTGTTTAAAAACTTATCAACTTAGCAAAAAGACAAGCTTATTGTGACATAATACAAAACTCAGAAATTAAAACAGTTTGTTCTCTTGTAAAGTCTGAGCTTGGTAAACGGACCAATCGGATATGGAAATTGGCCAAAGTCTTGTTGAAAATGGCCAGGTGATTGCTAGCTATTTGAATGTAAGTTTAATAATGTGGTAAACGAAATTAATGTTAAATCTTCTGCTAAAGATGCACATCCAGTGGGGGAGGGGGGTTCCAACCCCCCCTTGAGCCTGTGAAAGAGGCCCCAAAAGCGAGTAAAAAGGCGTCAATAAATAAAACGATAACATCGGTTACTCGAGGTAAAAAAAAGTTTTCATACGTGAACACAAAATAATGTTATTGCTAGAAAAAAAAATAGTTGAATGTTTACTGTAAATCATATTATTTATCCGGTATGACATGAACGATAGAAAAGTACGTTCCGAGCGGGTGCTGTTGAAACGCTAAGTATGTGCGACATAACTATCCTACTAACAGTTCACACATTACTGAAAATATTAGCCACGCTGCCAGTAACAACTGCTACAAGTGAAAGGTCTTTTTCGACGTTAAGAAGACTAAAATCCTACCCTAGAAACACAACAAATGAGACGCGTTTAAATGGCCTGGCTTTCCTCACTGTCCATCGTGAGATTTTTATCACAACAAACGATGTGCTGGATGAGTTTTCTTTAAAGCCTTATAGAATGGAGTTTGTTTTGTAGCTTTTATAGGACAGGTGGTTGTAACTTGTAAAAATGTTTGTGTTATTATGCAATGAAATAAACATTAATAGTGAAACAGACATTGTAATATTAATTTGAAACCACTATTCCTTGTTAAATTGACACAAAGTAGTATTTTTTTAATGTTATACATTACAATTTATTTACAACTAATTAATATACTAGCAATATACAAAAAGTGGTTCGAAGTTCATAAGCAAAAGATTCGTAAAACCAATGATTTATTAAATTTAAGCTTTTACTTTACCTAATTTATATACTTTATTTTAATAAATACCTGTACAAAATTACTGATTTTGAGCTTCAAATTGATGTTTTTAACATAAAAAATCCCAAAATTCTATACCGCAGACCCCCCAGAAGGGCCCCAAAATCTATGGTAAACTCCCTCCACCCATTTTAAAATCCTGGCTATGCTACTGTGCACATCAATCATCTTTATTTAGATAAAAAAGACAAAATCGCCCATTTTTAAACTTGAATCGGTGGCAATAATGTTAAAAAAATAATACTAAATCTAAAAAATCTGTTGGATGGAATGAAATTCCAGTAGATTTATTAAAGCGATTGGTCGATTATATAAGTTAGCCCTTAAGCTTCATACCAAATCAATCATTAAAATATGGTGTCTTTATCATATCTATATATTAATAGGCAAGCACAAAACTTGTCGTCCTTTTTTCTCAGCTTGTGTGCATCGTAGGAGAAATTCGCGCATACCGTTAGAAAGGTAGTGTCCTGTAGATGAGCAGAATCCCATTATAATTTACATCGGTCCTCAGGGATACGCCCCAGTGGCCCTCAAAGTTTCAATGTTAATCTTATGGAAGGTCAATCTTAAGGAAGAAGAAGAAAGATTTCTTTTGATTTTATCAGGGGCACAAAAAACAGCTGTTCGTATGAAAAGCTTAAAACAGCTGATTTTGATCAAAAACTGAATATAATTTTAGGTTAGGTAAATCAAGCAATAGCGAAGTATTGTCGGGTCCACTAGTCAACTTAAATACGCAGAAGTTAAAAAGTTATTTATTATTAGAAACCTGTGTCATTATTGCTATCTGTTCCAATGATTTTTCTGTTGCAACTTTAAATTGAAAAAATTTAAACTGGAAACTTTTTTTACAATGGCTACGCTTTTAGATATGCAACTGCCTTATATAGAAACTTAGAACAGTATTGACAATTTTTTAAGGATAAAGTATGGACATAATATTTGACAGTTTTAAAAAGAAGTAGCAATTAGATTTTCAAAAAGATTTAAAGAAATGGAATAATTATGAGTAGGTCTAAGTACAGGTTAAAGAAATTCAATATAATATACAACAGCATTAATTTAAAATAATGTTTTATTTACACATTTTATTTATTCTTCAACTAATTTTCGGTTGAATTGAATAATTTAGAGCTCTAATCGGCCATCTTGAGATATAAAAATACAAATTAAAACACCATTTTTATATAGGTTCAGATCACCGACAGAAAAATTCACTCCTCGTCTGAACTCGAAGATGAACTACTACACTCAAATACAGGAGGCCGATTGCCAGTAAAAACACCATCGTTCAATATTTCAGTGAAATTTTCCGGCCAACAATTTTGGTTCTTATAAAAACGAATATGGTCTTTCGTCAGAACCAACACAATTTCAGCTTTTACTTTATCACCCTCGGCGATCCTCTCGACCAAAACATAATCACCCCGTTTAATCCAAACGTTTTTTCTAAACTTCGGAGGCATCGAAACTAAAAACGTCTCTGCGCTTGGCGTTTGCACTTCGTGTAAGTTGTTCCCTCGTCCTGCGATCACTTTGACGATCTCTTGACCATGTTGAGGAACTCTGAGCTGCGATTGGAGAAGCTCGTTGCAAACATGTTTTCTTTTAGTCGAGCTAGACATTATCCGGATGATCTAAAATTCAGATAAAATTTTATGATTGTGGCAAAGTGTAGTAGGTTAACAATACATGGAAAACAAAGTGGTTAACTTGATCTAAGGTTTATATTTATTTGTTTGTAGACTAGGTTTTTTTTCTATATTTTTTGTAAAAAAAGATTAAATATATTTGTTTTGTAAAAGAAAAAGACAAACAACTAAATAAAATTAATTAATTCATACAGGGAGAGGGAGAATTTTTTAGATGATTCGAATTTTGGCGCCCAACATAAGACAATAGATAGCTATTTTTATCAAATCATACATTTATTTATGATGTGATTAAGTAAGCCTATCATGTGCAGAAAGCATAGAAACTTGAATAAGTTGTGTTATACATGTAATTAGTAAGTGCTTTTAGAAAAATCTCCCTCCAAAGTTAAAGACTAGTATGCCAATGCGAAACTTGTAAAACACCACTTAAAATGTTTAAACTTTTAATTCAGTTAAAAAAGCGAGGGATATTTTGTATTTAACATCTAAAATAATTCGACCACGCAGCTGAACCGTTGAGTTGAGCGAATTTCCAAAATTAAATTTATATATGTTTTTGGGTTTCAAACAACTGTTTGGGAAATTGATCTACTCACGAAGGTGCTGCCAGCATGTACCAAATATATTGCCATCGGTCACCACGGTAAAATCCGTGAATTTAATTCTGGTACTTTTACGGTATTTTACGTTTTGATTGTTTTTGGGGGAACCAGATGGGCTATAAGGTCGCATAAAAAAACAAAATGTGCAGAATTATTTCGTATGTCTATTTTTTTAAAAGAAAACTTACAAAAAAATTAATTCTAGTACGAAAAATCTCAAAAAAGTTTTACTTTTGGTCAAAAATTTGGTCTACTTCCGGTCAATTTTTTTGGCTAACGAACTCGTCCAAGCGACTTAAAAAACCAACCTGCGTACCAAATTTGGACCAAATCGGACGTTAAATGCGTCCGTTAGAGTGCACACACTTATACATAAAGTTACTTCCGGCCAAAAATTTGGTCTAGTTCCGGTCAATTTTTTTAGCTAACGAACTCGTCTAAGCAAACCAACCTGTGTACCAAATCGGACGTAAAACGCGTCCGTTAGAGTGCGCACACATATATACATAAAGTTACTTCCGGTCAAAAATTTGGTCTACTTCCCGTAAATGTTTTTGGCTAACCTAACAGTTCAAGCGACTTAGAAACCCAATGTGTGTACCAAATTTGGTCCAAATCGGAGGTAAAATGCGTCCGTTAGAGTGCGAACACATATATACGATTTTTAATGACACCCCAAAACGTGTTCTGGGGACCATGATCGGTGCTCATTTGCTACTCCCGACCTTGGGTCTTACCACAAGGGCCACTGCAATAGCTCATTTTTCCTAAGGAAATTCGCTAATAAGGTCCATGGGAAATGGATATTTCTCAATAGTTGGTTTGTGGAGAGAGGGTCTCCTGTGGTAAAGGTCATTAGCCGCTGTGGAGATTGGAGCATTGTTCCCTTACAATAAGTTTGTTAAAAATGATGAGCCTGTTGAAACTGAACAAAGCTTCAGGCACCATTTTCATGTGTGCAACATAGTGGAATTCCCATTCGCAGTACCATAATGGGGACTTGCGTTCAAAGGACTAGAAATCAAAATAAATCTACTCCAACAACACCTACATCACAGAATGTGAAAGAGGTGTTGTTGCGCAGCCTTATTCATTCTGCTAGGCTGAGAGCACTGTAAAACAGATCTTAAACAAAGACTTGGAGTTTAACCCTTACAAATCATTAATTGTGCAAGAATTGAATGCTGTTGATTATCAACAACACTTTCAAAATTGTGCGCATTTGTTGCAAATAATGCGGAGGATTACAATGGGCGATGAAGCCTATTTTCATTTAAATAGGGCTGTAAACAACGAGGTTTCATAAAATTCTTGTTGGTGTAATCAGACTTTTTTACACAGCATAAATGTCCCTGTTGGGTACACCATAGGAAGTGTGAGAATTTTGGCCTATTTTATTTTTAGAAAATTGAAAACGTTAATACTGTTTGGAACATACAACCAAATTACTTGAACGAAGACGAGGAATCATCAGGGAAAAGACAGGGCTAGCATCCCCAAATCAGCAGCAGTTCCCTCATAGGGTTTTTCAATCTCTCCTAGCTTCACCTCTTACCTGAACTTTACATTTGTGATTACATCCGAGGAGCTATCTTAAAGCACATATTTGTGAAGGAAAGTCAGTCACATGAGAAGAAATGAAGGCCGCGATGACAAACCAAATCAACAAAGAAAAGCTGGGAAGAGTAGAGGCAAATTTCCAAAATTGGTGATAATTAGAGCAAAGTCATTTTCGATTGACCCTGCACTAGGCGTGCGGTACGTTGTTACACAAGTAGTCGCGCGGCGCCAACATGACCACACTTAGTACGATACAGAATTATAAGTGGTTTATGAATACCATTTCATTTCCTAATGGTTTGTATTACTTAAAATACATTGTATTTACTTGCACACAACACTTTCAAGATCTCTTAAAAGCCTTTCTTCTTCTTGTAAATCCATAACAGTATGAAATTGAAATATAGTACATTAATAAATATTTGCAAATGTTTCTACTCCGTAATCAATACGGTATTCAAGGAAAAATATTAAACTGTAATTATACATACGAGGGTCGTCCAGAAAGTAAAGAACGAATGCGCATCGCGCGTGGCGTAGATCCCCCACTTGCCCCTTCCTTTCTCTTCAGTGTGAGGTGAGTCTCGTTGCTGTGTGGTCACAATACTTGTTTTCGCAGCGTTTTAAAATGGCGGCGCTAATCGAAAATCCCGCCAAATGTGAAGTACGGAGTGTAATTCGCTTTTTGAATGCTCAAAAAGTTAAGCCCATTGAAATTTATAGGCAAATTAAAGCTGTCTAAGGTGAAGATGCGATGAATGAGTCATCAGTAAGAAAGTGGTGTATCATGTTTAACCAAGGAAGAACTAACGTGCATGATGAAGATCGGAGCGGGAGGCCATCATTAGTCACGGATGAACTGAAGCAAAAAGGTGAAGAAACAATTTAGGAAAATCGACGTTTCACTTTGACGACTTTACATGACTCTTTTCCACAAATTTCACGATCACTCCTACATGAGATAGTGACAGATCATCTTGGTTACAAGAAAGTGTGTGCTCGGTGGGTGCCTAAGATTTTGACGGACGACCATAAGGCGAAACGCATGGGGGCAGCCCTTGAATTTTTGACTCAATATGACAAAGATGGAGACCAATTTCTTGATCGTATTGTTACGGGAGATGAAACATGGGTTTCGTATAAGACTCCAGAAAGCAAGCGTCAGTCAATGGAGCGGCATCACACAAATTCGCCCTCAAAACCCAAAAAGGAAAAACCATTGTTGCAGATTCGCAAAGTCATGGCAACGGTATTTTGGGACCGAAAGGGATTAATCCATGTGGATTTCATGCCACGAGGTGCAACAATAAACTCAGAATCCTACTGTGAGACTCTTCAACGACTTCGTCGCGCCATCCAAAACAAGAGGCGTGGAATGTTGTGGGCTAAAGTTTTTTCATTCACGACAATGCCCGGCCTCATGCCTCAGCACGAAAGCGGCAAGAACTCCAAAGTCTGAAGTGGGAAATCTTTAGTCATCCTCCCTACAGCCCTGACCTCGCACCTAGTGATTTTCATCTGTTTCCAAAGTTGAAACAATTTTTGGGTGGAAAACAGTTTGGAAATGACAATGAACTTAAAGAAGCAGTGATAATATGGTTCAAATCTTTCGCAGCTGATGAGTATAACATCGGAATAGAGAAACTGGTCCCACGTTACAACAAGTGTCTCGACAACAATGGGGATTACGTAGAAAAGTAGAATAAGGTACTGTGGCTGTGTAAATAAAGTTTGGTGTTGATATCTTTTGTTTTTATTTAACCATGCTAAAACGTTCTTTACTTTCTGGACGACCCTCGTAATATGTTCAAATGTTCCTGCTAATCTATAAAAATAGTTCAACCAAATAAGTACCGGTAGTATACAAATGTTTCTCTGTAATCAATACGGTATTCAAACAAAAATATTAAACTGTAATTATACATAATATGTACAAACGTTCCTGCTACTAATACAAATGTTTCGGAATAATCAAGATGGTTTAGCAATAAAATTATAAAACACTAATTGAAAATAATGTATACAGTTGTTCCCGAGTGACAAAGCAGTATTTAATAAGGAAAATATGAATTATAAATCGAACGTAATTACAACACAAGTAGTCGTGTGGCATCAAAAACACCGCAGGTTATAAACAAACGACTGCTAGTTCCGAAAGTCTGGCATAGGAACGTGAAGGCTGTGAGGAAGGATATGGTAGGGGGCAGTTCCATAGAGCAAATACTTTAGGCGAAATAACAAAATGTAGAACCACTGCGGTCCTTTTGATGAAGAATAACATACTTGCAACTTTATTTCTGTCAATGAAACCATTTTTATCCAAAAGCGTATGGTACTTTCTTTTCAGCTCTTGGGATCAAAAGTTTAGCAACACATGTTTGTTTACATTCATTACCACAGCAACCTATTTATAATCACTTTATTATTATTCACAACCGACAGCTTCTTTTAGATGAACAAACTAAAAGCAAACACGTACAAAAATCTAAGAAAATTGCTTACTGTATTATAATTCAATTCGAACGTCAGTTGTTACAATTCAAAATAAAACAGCTGATTTGGATCAAAAATTTAACACAATTTTAGCTTAGACCTGCAATGAGCCAAAATATTATTTGCTAACAATTTGGCAAATTTAGAATCAGGTCATTATTCTTCACAGTTTTTTTTACTTTCTCCACCCTATACGTAGTATATGGAGAAAGTATTGTTTTCGTAAAAATGTTCGAATTTGAATTTTCAGTTGAATTATCTGTTTTGGTGCTCCCAGAACCCCAAAAAAATAGTTTAGTGCAATTATCTCTGTTGGTGCTCCCTGAACCTAAAAATATTTTTAGTGGAATGTTTTGTTTTGGTGCTCCCTGAACCCAAAAAAGTGTTTTTAGAGTGGTGTCTGTCTGTCTGTCTGTATGTATACACGACCAGAGAGGACACTAATGGTCCGATTTTCATGAAATTTGGTATGTAGGTACTAAACCCTAATATCTCCAGGCGTTTTTTTCATTTTTTGGAATTTTTAATTTTTAAGGGTAATTTACCCCAAAAAACCAATAAAAAACGACAAAAATGCAAATTTCTCAAAAACGGCTCTAACGATTTTGATCAAATTTTCAGTATTTATAGTGCTTAAGATGCCAAACAAAATGACACCACCCGCTTTTATCAAAACTTCGGCGTTTCATAATTATGGGGAAATGTTAAAAAATAAACAAGTTTATGTTGTCAATCTAGCATCACGGCGACGGCCGCACGGGGTAGCACAACGGTAGCGAGGACGGCCAGTAATTCAAAGGTCGCGCGATCGAATCCCGCCTGGGAGAATAACTTTTTTATACGATTGACGTAGGTAGAATATTATTTTTTTGTTTTGTTCTAAAAAGTAGTAAATAAATTGATTAAAAACAATATTATTTTGACTACAGTAAGTTGGGAGAAAGTTTGTGTCAGTTAACTGATACCGTTTATTTAGGTTAGATGAACAAACTAAAAGCAAACACGTACAAAAATCTAAGAAAAATGCTTACTGTATTATAATTCAATTCAAACATCAGTTGTTACATTTAAAAATAAAACAGCTGATTTATATAAAAAATTTAACATAATTTTAGGTTAGGCCTACAATGAGCTAAAATATTATTTGCTAACAATTTGGCAAATTTAAAATCAGGTCATTATTCTTCACAGTTTCTTTTTAGATTAGGTAAAAGTAAACAAAAGACTTAGGTACTGTATTATAATTCAAATAACTGGTGTTACATATTACATTGATTCCTTTAATAATATGAAAACTTGATTGTTTAAATATGAATGGTGAAATTACAACGAATGCCGTAATTCAAATTATTGGAGATGGTCGTGTCTATTTTGACCTCCGTCTTACATTAGCTATGCAGGCTACAGGTAACTACTCAGACGTCATTTCCATGAAAGAGTGTACAATAATCTGTTTGCATTGGGTTCGCCGACAGGGTTGGTGAGTAAAGCGAGCCCCTGGTTAACAATATTAGGCTAAATATTTGATTTATCTTCTGTGATGTAATTGTCATGCAATTGTACATTTACATTCAAATACATTTTATTTTAATAAGATTTATTGAAAGATTATGTTCATTTTCTTTTTATAAAATTCATTGTAGCCTATCACATTGCTAGCCGTCGGTAAAGTATGTCACTAAATACATGGATTTTAAGATATACAAGGTATTTATAACCATTTAATAATTATTTTTTAGTTTCTTTTCAGTCGTTATCTGGCCTACTTCAGGTAGTACGTTAGCCACCTGAAAGTACATATTTTTTAAATTAACACGAGGATCAGTAAAAACAGTTTCAGAGCTCCATTTAATTTAAGAATTTATTGACGAAGAGTTGAATATCTCACAGAAATCTGGATTTTAACTGTGCCAACTTCCATTTGAACATTTCTAAAATACTCAGGTGAGAAAGGCATTTAACAATTGAAGAGAACTTGTTTTTCTAAAATATTTGTATGCTGCAAATTCAATAGCACAATATGTCAACAAAAAAGAAAAACATTATTTTGAAATAATTGTTTGATGTAGGAGAATTAATTTTAAAATACCAAAACATCAGAAAAGTATTTATTGTTTGTAGAATTAGGGTAACATTTGTCCTTCAAGATGGTAGAAACCTTAACATTTTCAGAGAAAAATAATTTTTTTTTAACAATTACTTAACTGAAAAAGTTACCACCAGGAGAGAAATATAATTAATTTTAATTAAATAATCAAAGCTACAACAGTATTTAATTATATAATACCCTACACAACAGGTAAAAAATTATCCTATTTTTTACATAAGCTAAATACTAAATCATTACTTTTATACACAGACTAGAAAAACTGACTTATTTTAAACTTTTAAATTATTTGTTTTTGTATTTTTTTCTAAACTTTGGAATACCGACGACACCGTTTGCTTTTTCAATGGATTTGAAAATATCCAAACTTTCACCGAGCGGGATGCCATAACCTTTTGTCAAACCGTGAGGATTCGACGGTGTTTTGCAGTCATGATCCGCTTCTTTTCTCAAAACTTTGTCGACTTCAACAGACGCGAAGAACGCAATCGATTGTGGCAAATCTGTCATACCTAATTGTTGGACGCAGAACGCTCTAGTGTACAGGTTGGTTACGTGAAGCGCAAGAGCGGTTTGATATCTGTAATCCTGCGGTACAATGTAACGGACTTCATCGTGAAAACTCAAACAGAACCTAATATCCGGTCCTAGAAGCCATCTCATACTGACTAACATCAAATGCAGAAAGTCCACTGCGCCGCTTTGAACTACCCAGTTGACCCTAGTCGGAATAAAACGATCTTCCGAATCATTTTTCGGTTCCAGAGCACGACTTAAACGCCCTTTCAAGAACGGTGTTTTCGGTTCCGGATTCGAAGCAATCTCTTCAAGACAGTTGAACATCGCCGATTCTGTTCCTCCGATCCATTTCGGTCTGTCAAATAGTTCTTCAACACTTTTACCGTGTAACGAACAAATCTCTTGCGCACTGAATCTCGTATGCAATCTTTGTTTCACTTCGGGTAACGCGTCGGTTTTCAAAGGATAAAACTTTTTACCTTTTGTCATTGTAAACATTTTCGTCGCTTTCTGTTTGGCTTCGGCTGTACTCATATCCGGATTGAACTGTTTTAACAATCTTTCGGCAAACATTTGTCCCGCACCGTATATTCTCGCGTAGTTTATAACTTTTGCATGATTACGGGAAATTCCGACAGCTTTAGCAGTGACACTGTGCATGTCCGTTCCGTTTGATTTCTGTCCACTGAGTGTCATCCAACCGAATGGCGTGGCTCCGTGTTCTTTGACCGTGTAAGCGTCGCCGATAACCGACGCTATCCAAAGTTCTTGGGAATCTACATCAGCACCTACTAAACAATGACCCGGAGGCGCTTGGACCATCGCTCGTAACTCTGAGCCTACTCGTTCGTCCAAAGCATTCGACGCGGTCATCCAGGTCGGTTCGACCGCTCGTCTCGTTAAAGTTCCGCTGACAACAACCAGAGGTAAAATTGCACCGAGCTCATCGAGCTGGAGTGCTTTTGGTATATCTCTCTTACTTAACCAAACAACAACTTGTTTCTCAACTCTTTCTTTGTTATTTCTCCAATAAGATAACATCCTACTTATTTCTATTATTCTTTCAGCTTTTGTATCTGAACTTGCTAATCCATTTTCTGAAAGTTTGTAAATAAAGTCTTTTGCCAACGGATTACCGACGTTTAAATGTGCTCCATCTTTATGCGGCAGTTTAATCAGTCCACAGCTTTCCCCGAAAGAAGCTTTACACAATCCTTCGGTTTCTCCTTTATTTTGTTTTTTACGCGTTTGACCATCTTTTACACAAAGAAATTTGACCAAACTTGTTTGTACTTCTTCGTGAATCGTCAAATGACTTTTCCCCGTCGAATACGTGCATTTACAAAGACTTCCGTTTTCTATGTTTTGGCAGTATTTAACTAACTCTTGCATCGGTACAGAATCAGAGTCTATTGGTATTTCAGTACGATAGGGAACTAATTGTCCCCACCCGTGACCACGTACAAAATGTAACGGTAAACTCTTCCAAGTCAAGGACAACAACTTTGGTGCGATTTGCATACTCGTACTTATCATTTCAGGACCTGGGGTCCAATCTGAAGAGCTGACTTTATGACAAAGCTTTCTGTACCATTCAGGATAACCAGGTAGATGTGGGACTTTCACTGGTATTAAATTTTCCATTTCCATTAAATATTTAAATTTATTTTCCAAATCTTTATGACAGCCTTTTTCCCAATCATCCCAAAGTTCATCACTTTGAACACTCACATTATTTTGGCTTTGACAATCTACTTTGTCTTTCAAGGCTTTTTTCACGGAAGGTTTCTTTTTCAGTTTAAATTCTCTTACCGACCAATCCTGGTCCCATAACCAAAGGTTTTTTTTATACTCTTCGTCATGCAAAAGTTGACAAGCTTCGTCCGCATGTTGAGCCAGTAAAAACTTTGCTTCGTTGTCCAAATCCTCGAAAGTCTGATTGGCATCGGTAATATACTTCTGCCAGTTGGAATTAATCGGAAGATACGCAAGGCCTAACTCGAGCATTCCTGCCAAAGTGACGGGATGCGGGAACCTTTCCAAAAACAAAGGTAGTAATTTACAAATAACATTATGCGTGGCGACCACATCCGAAGCACAATAGGACATTAACTTTTGAAAATCTTGCCGTATATCTAACAGCGTGCCTGTGACAAATATATTCCTTTCTTCTTTAGATAATTCAGAACCGCAATACAAACTGTGAACTTTACTTAAACTATTCAAAGAACTAAGTTTACCCCATTCATCTTCCCCCAGACCGGCTTTGAGCAACGCTTTCTGATAACTAGTTACCCCGCTGACGCACGTATGCATCGACATCGTATCAACGAACCGCAACCCAGTCGTTTCCAACCAATACTGTTCTTTCACTCTTGCTCTATCGTAGGACACGTTATGACCGACTACAACGCGAGGTCTTTTAAACCTTTCTTCCAGTTTGTAACCTCTCTGTTTACTATCACTTTCAAGCGGAATCAAACCAGCGGGCGAATAATGTTTGTTTCCTATATTTTTGCTTCCGTTGATCAAATCCGAGCTCACCCAACTATACCACGCTTTAGAACTCACTGCGGTCGCCATTGTCGGTAAATCACCTTCGGTACAGCAAACTTCTACGTCGAACACTAACGAATCGTCTTCTGGGAAATCTACACTTTCGACACCGTTGGCAGAATATCTCGTCCATCCCGACTGGAATGACCACTCTTCCGGAACTTTCGGCACATCGCCGATTAATTCTAAGAGGAGTTTTCTATAAGGCGCACTTTGATTTTCACCGATATTATAAAAATGTTCTTCAATATTTTTACCTTCTAGTTTCGGTAAATTTAATTTCACATCGTTAAACTTTTCCCCTTTGGTCATTAAATCGTGTTTTTTTAATTCTAAAACACACTTCTGAATTTCCTCTAAACCTGCTGTTTTGTGGTTTACATTTTGGAATAATTGTTCGTTAATTGATTTAGGCACCATTTGGATATTAAAATGGTTAAACCTCGGACTGTCGTCGGAACTCACTTTAAACGCACTTTTATATAATTTGTCCTCAGTTTTAATTGTCTTCTTCTCACTTTCTTTATATACATTTTCATCATCAGTTTCTCTGTAATTTACTGGCCTTTGTAAATAATCTTGATCGACAGCTGGACTGATCGGTTTGGAATCTTTTACAAAAACTCTAGGCCTACATGTCAAGTAGTTTAGATTAGTTACAAGAAGATGTTTTCTTGATCTGCGTACATGATGCATTATTTACAGCTAACTTCCAGTCCTTAAACACACCATCCTTCAGCTCAGTTAGTCTGCAATGGAATAAAAAATATTCCATTATTTTTATGTTTGTTCTATACTAATAAAAAAGAAAAGAAAACGAACATAAAATATTTGCTTTATACTGAATTAATATTTTGGTTTTGTTTAACATCCTCAAATTGTGCTTTTACAGCTGAAAAAGATGAGAAGTGAAATAACTCACGGAAAAACCAAAATGCCAATTGCAAAATTCTAACCTAAGACAGCCCAATTATCTCAAAGAAAATTAGTTTAAATATTTTGATATCCCTCAAATGTAAAATCACTCCAACAATAGTTTGATAATACAGACTTAATTTAGTTAGTCCAAAATTTCGGATATCCAAACTGAAACATACTAAGAGAATTAAAATAAAAATAAAAAACCTATACTTAGTGAAAGAAGAAATAAATTATAGTTTTTATTTCTTGAAAGAAAAAGTGCTTGTCCCCGATTCGCTAACTTGGTGACAATCAAAGTTTAATTGAATAGCAATTAACTAGCATAAACTTGTTATTTGGTTATGTACAAGATATATATCAAAATTACTCCAACTTGATGTAATTATACCTCAGATTGTTGTAAGAGGTAACAACTTGAGCAATAGAACCGAAATGAATGACGTCGTTAAATGCTTTGGACAAACTAGTAATGCTCAGAATTAAGAGCGATGGTTGAAGCACCATTGTTTAATATGTGGGATGTTGATTCTAAAGAACTTTGGATACAAATTTGATGATATTGTTATCAATAGATGTTGTTTGCTTAATATATTAACTTGGTATCCATAGGAATAATGAAGGAAAACCAAAGGATTAACATAAAGAAAAATGTTATCAACTATGTTCAAACCTAAGACATGCATATTAATTGTGACCACACTCGGTACTTGATAATATTCTATAATAAGGTTAAGCATTAAAACTTAAACTTATATAACTAATTTAAATGCAATAAAACCGAAAGAGTGTGGTAGGCCTACTAATGCTTCATCTATATAATAAAAATGAATTGCTGTTCCTTTGTAAGCGCATCACTTGAGAACGGCTGGACCAATTTGGCTATTTTTAGTTTTATAATGTTTGTAATAGTCCGAACTAGGTTTTTAGATAAAGACAAACTTGAAAAGTTTCCCGAAAAAGTTTCAAATTTGGAAAAAAATAAACAGCCTATTTTGTATGGACTCAATACCATAGCGCACAAAAACAGCTGTTTGTATACAAAGCTTAGCAACACGTCATGTTTGTTTACATTCATTACCATAGCAACTTTACTTATCATTTATAATCAGTTTATTATTCTTCAAAACCAACAGCTTTTTTAGGTTAGATTGACCAACTTAAAGCAAACAAAAATCAACTAAAATTGCTTACTATATTTTAATTTATTTCAAACATTGGTTGTTACATAATATATATAAAACAGCTGAGTTGGATCAAAAACTGAACATAATTTTAGGTTAGGCCTACAATGAACCCAAACACATTTATTTGCAACCAATTGGGCTAATTTAGAACAGGTTTTTTACAATTTTTCACAACTATCAGTTTTTACTGTATTATCTATAAAGGTTTATAAACTATTAAATATACATTTATGTAGTATATTCTTAAGTGGCATAAAAACCATTTTGCAATTCGATTACTTAAGTCTATGTAATGAAATGGAATAATAACTTTATTACCCTTTAAATTAAATCAAGCAATAGCGAAGTATTGCTGGGTCCACTAGTTTACAATAAAAAAGAACTTATAACATAACATTTTGTTTAATGTCGATAGAGAGAGCTATTTGGGTGCATTGTTGATCTTCTTTCTGTGCTTAAATATTAGTTTATCTACTATTTCAGAGTCGAAACCGTTCATTCATGCTATTGTTTGTATGAAGCACAGTAACTATGTCGTGGCCACGCAAATATTTATTTCATGAAACATTTGACGAGGAGTTATCCGATAAAACTTTGTATTTTTGTGTCGTGTTATCGTGTTTGTTCAGTGTTATTGTGTATTGTTTTATTTAAGTGTTGAGTCCTACACCTGACGAAGCCGGCTGTGAACGGCGAAACAGCGCTGTAGTGTAACTACAAAAATATCAAGAATTGCTCCGACTACTGTATAAGGTAAACTATATATTGTATGTTTTTTCACTTGTAATTTACTGTTTTTATGTTTAAAACAACATTTCGGATACTTTTTTACTATTGAAGAAAAGAAATCTAAGTTAAGAAATCTAAGAATTACTACGTTAATAGGCGGTATTGGTTCTTTATCGAGATGCAAATATGCGGTATTACCATGTAAATAAATGTATTTAGGCGGTATTGCCTTTATAGAACCTTACTAGTTTGACGGTTTTTTTTATAAAAGCTCTGTAGATAGGCGGTATTGTTTTTGTGAAATGGTGCTGCTATCTCTTAGAGTTTTGCCGTAAACATTGTATTATTAGTAATACGAAACGTCCGCCAGAATGCACTGCAAACAAAAAGTAAATTTTGTTAAAAATGTCAGTTAGGCTGAATTGTTTACTAAGCAACGATATTCTGAAACTACACATTTCACTGACTCTAAACAGTCCAAATTGAAATTAAAAAACGGTAATTTTATTGTTTACTATTACTTTGTCAGCACCAAATCTTTCCGTATTGAGATATGTTTCGTATTTATGTATTCTAATGATGAATTAACATGAATAGAGGACCAAACAAATAAATTCACCCTAAAAAAGTAAAAAAAGCATGAAGTTCTAATTTACAGTGTGTAGTCCCAGAAGCTGTGTTAAAGCAAAGGAAATTAGGCCTAATAGTAAACAATAACTCTTCGCTAATGGACTTAAATTAACAAATAAACTTGTTTAAAGAACTGGAACAGTACACAAGATAAGGTAGGTTTGTTAAAAGTAGAGGTCAGATTCGGGCGGTTATAATCAGTTGCCATGGCGTCTTTCAGTAGTAAACCCAATCCTTTTTGTGTGATAACTGTAGTCTAACGTTGACACAGTTTATTATCCTCACCGAAAATTAATTTGCATTGTAAAATTTCTTGTAAAAACACAGCGTTTTGCGACAGTCGAAAAAGTGTCCGGAGTGCGGGAATGATTTGGTTTTCAGTGAGAAAATCGGACTGTTCCGTTGTAACAAACGTGTTACTATAATCAATAGTAGCTGTAAGAAAGTTTTGAAACAGTGTAACAAAACCGTTTCTCAAAATAAAAACAGTTTTTTTGACAATCATAATCTAAAAAAAAAAATTAAATAGTGTGCTTAAGACCACACGTTGGAAGTGATAACTTCTATGACCAATTTATATTTTTTTGTCCGTACTAATATTAGAGGAGGAGGAATAAGGATAAAATAATTTAAAACATTAATGACTTTGCTGACTTTGGTATTTAATATACATATAACACAAATATCATATATATATATACATACATACTATATCTCGAGCGGTGACGGTCGCGAGTTTGATGCTTTTTCCTCTCCCAATAAGAAGTGCTATGTAGTATATTCGCGTTGCGTACATACATACATATATATATATATATATATATATAATACATACTATATCTCGAGTGGTAACGGTCGCGAATTCAATGCATTTTCCCCAAGCAAAAAGTGCCCAACGCCGCTAAAGAAGTTTTCACTTCAAAAACAAATTTGTATGAAGCCACCTAGACAACAACTACTTTAACACGAAATTGGTATTTCTTCACGAACCTGTGTAGACCAGTGTTCCTATTTAAATGAGATTTATGTTTTTGAAGTTACACAGTTATCAGGTGTCATAGGCGGAGATGGTGTGATAGTTGAAATCGACGAGGCAAAAATAGGCCGTAGGAAATATAATCGTGGACGATTAGTGGAAGGAAACTGGATTTTTGGTGGAATTGAACGTGGTAGTTCCATATGTTTTTTTGTTCCTGTACCTACACGGGGGTCTGAAACTCTCTTCTTAGCAATTATAAAGAAATACATTAAACTGGGCACTACAATCGTCAGTGATTGTTGAAAATCTTATAATTGTTTAAAATATGAAGCGTACCAGCACTTAACTGTAAACTATTCTGTTAATTATGTCCACCCCGACTGGTGCTCACACACAGAACGTGACGTGAAATGCATGGTAAGGTGCCTAGATACGGGCACAGGAGTAGTGAAACCTCATCTTTCCAAATACACGCTTAGAAGAATTTATTCTGACTATAACTAACTTATTTATTTAAAGCAATTGGCTGTTATACAACAGCGGGACATTTCCAGTAGTGTGTAATGAACCCAACAAGCATCACTAGTTCTTCATCAGGTGACAACTATTAAAGTTATTCATTCGTATTTCTTTTTCCGTGCCTTTAATTATGTCAATTAATTCTTAGAATATATAAAAAATCTCAAAATGGGAACATTTACTTGAAACATATTAGAACTAGAGACTATAAGTTAGAGCTTCAGGCTATATATTTTTTTCATGGCCAATTTATTTTTCTGAGTCTTAAATCATGTTAATTCATTGTTAGAATAGATAAAATACGAAACATATCTCAATATGGGAAGATTTGGTGCTGACAAAGTAATAGTAAACAATCACCTAAAAAAACAGACGAATGTTAACTATCATTGAGTTGTATTTTCACTAATTATTTTCATTTCTTCGAAATTTATGAACGACCGGTTTCATTTATGTCTTTAGAGTCACTGAAGTGAGTAAAACGTAGGTTTCAATCATGAAGCTTAAATTAATTAATACCATTAGTTTACATAGAAAATTATCTCACCTGTTTAAAATCATTAATCACATAAGTTCTTCCACAGATGTTCAGATTATCAGGTAAAATCTGATTTCTAAAATGAAGTATTAATTCCTTTCACTTGTTTTGTTGGATAGGTATCACAGTTTAGGTAAGTTAATCCTGAATCTTTGTTGAAATACAAGTCCTTCCTAGAAAAAGAGATATAGGGCTACATTAATTATAAAATTACTCACTTTATATACTAAACATTAATCTATTTGTGTGAATTTAAATGATTACAAACAACTCATTAACATCCGATCATATCCTCAGTGAGAAATAAGTAGAGACCAATCATGTAATAGGCCTAACTGTTTCTTTGAGTATTTTCTCATCCAGGCTGATTAATGTTAACAAGCTATTTTGATACATACAAATCTAGACAGCTTCATCGGAAGATTTTACGTAGCTTTAAGATGATGAAAACAATATTTTAAAATGTTAGTAAATATATAAAAACAATTTTATTTAAGTGCTGAAAACGGAACTGTTCCCGCTATATAAATGATACTGTTGGCTCTCTATAAATATGAACATTGTTGGTTGATTTGTGAGAAATTGCTTACCAGCTTTTACGCTTTTTATACACAATTGAGCATACATATCATAGGCCTATATTTGTTATCAAAATAATGATTTTGGTGTAGCCTAAATTTACCCTCAGCTGATATGTTTGGAGACAATGACTTTAGGAAATAGAGTAGTAGTGTTGCCAACCTAAGCAAATTCTACTATTGAATGCAGGCAAACTTACTGTCACTAAACACTATAGCCTAAGTTAGATGTCAGGCTAAGCCTTTGCTATAGCTACATATAGGATTGATTCAATATATCGAATCGTGAACATCAATGCATTTCGAATATCATAAGTTTGATCTAAAGTAGGCCTTCGGTGAACACTGTATTTCTGTAGGCCTATTACATAATTTTATAATGTGAAAATTGTTTGGTACTGTTTTGTTATATAGGCATATGTACTTTATTAAATGATTTTAAGTTTTAGGAATAGCGGTTTCTGGCAATCGTGTTTATTTACGTCTGTAGGCTATGTGCAGTCCGATGTCATTGAAAAGCTAAAGAGTCTAATATTTCCTGAGTATAATAAGTTGTGAATCATAGTGTTTTATTTTATGTTTTCATTTATTTAATACGTTGAGAAATAAAATTAAACATTTTAACTACGTATTAGAGCATTTTCTTGCGTATTCGTTGGCACCTCACCCCGCAAAACAGCTTAGGTTCGTAATGTAAACTTTTGACAGTGTATTTTATGTTTTCGGTCGAATTTATTTTGTAGAATGCAATATTATTGTATACATAACATATATTACAGGATATGCAGAAAATGTATTTAGTACTTATACTGCTAACAATTACAATACATGTGTGTTGATAAAAGTTCGGCGTAAATTTACTATACGACCCTCGGCTGATATTTTTGCAGATGATGACTTTTTCAACATTCTACTGTTAAATGTTGAATATAGGTAAACATAGGCCTACTGTGACTAAAGACTACAAATTAGAACTTCAGGCTATTTTTTTTATTCTAGCATTTATGTTAGCGTAGGGTCGTAGGTAGGGTATAGTAAATGTGAGCCAAAAGTTCCTATGGATGTAGGGGCCTACAACACACAATATCATCATTTATAATGGATTTTCTAACATGTTTAATTAGGCATAGTATTTAGGGTCAGGCTAAAAGCATGGATGTATAACTGGGTTAGAATGTACTAGGCCTAAGACAGGTTATATATTTAGATGGCAGCGTAAGTTTACTATTCGACCTTAGCCTAATATTTTTGCAGACGATGTTTTACATTCTACTGTTAAATGTTGAATACAGGTAAACATAAGGTGACTAAATACTATAGGTTAGAACATTTTAGGTTTAAAAAAAAATTATTCTTGCATTTCTATTGCCATAGGTTAGCCTAGGGTCTAGATATATCAATATTCATATTATTATTACCGATATTGTTAAAAATGTAAATTCTGATGTTAGGCTATTATATGTTACCTTTTAGTTGATTTCTTCCAACCCATTAACATGTTGTAGCAAGTAGAGAAATCAAATTTCAATTCCTAATTTTAAAAAAATACACTACCTATCTTAGACTAGGCCTACATACAAAAGAAAGGAACCCTAAACTAATTTAATTATACAAAATATCGTTTTATGGGTCTTACCTTACCAAGATATTTACGTTGATCAATGACAATTAATTATGTTTTATTTTACAAGTAACAGTGACAAAAAGTACTAACAGGCGTTAACTTTCTTAGGTTATGTTACAACAACTTTACCATGCTTTTTAATTTCTGATCCTACTCTACTACCAATCTACTATAGATAATAATACAGGCACTGTAGCAGAACAATACAGCTGTTATTTTTATTTTTGCTCATCATATGTTTTAAGACAAGATCCTCTGAATATTAGGGTTATTCATTGGTTTTTATAAAGAGGATCGATTTGTATAAGTTCACTGAATTAGTTTAAATTAGTGACTTTGTTATTCTAAAAACAATACATGAAAATTTCAACAAATTTTTCATTTTAATGTAGTTGTTAACTCCATAGCGCAATTAAAAAAATTAAATTATTAGTACTTTTTGTATGTATGTTCCTGATCCAAGCTTTATGATAGCCAGTCAAGAACTCAAGGAGGCAAGTGAAGGTCAATTGATAGTCAGTTTGCTCGGCAGTTCTACTTCTTGTAACGCCTAATTTCGCTTTAAACGTTAAAATGTGTAAAGTTCCATTATAATTTAAGGGATTATAATATTATTGTACATCATTTTTCTTCGAGGTATTCATTATTACACTACTACAATAGGACTTTCTTGTTTTGAAGTTATATACACATTTCAACATTATAGTGCGAGGCTGTATACTAAGTATTAAACAAATGAGTCTTATTATGGAAACATCAGACACAAATATTCTTCTTATCTTGTACAAGTATATTTCTTTAAATAATCTACCATGAAAATGAAATGATGTGCAAACTAATTATTATATCTGTATTTTGTATTTAAATAAACGGTAAGAACATTAAAAAAATAAAATATGTATGCAACAATGATTAAGTTTTTATAGTAGTAGTATTTAGGGATAATCAAAATTGCATTTTTTGTTATTTTTTATTACCATAATATATACATAATATTTAATTTAGGATTATATTTTATTTTTACATGGTGGCTGCATTGTATCTTCTGTCAGTTTGTCAGTTTACAGTTTCCAACATGGTAGATTACGTGCTCGGTTATTTTACGCTAAGTTAAAAATTCAGTGTTATGTGAGTATTTTAAGTGTCATACGTAAAATTAGTGTTTTGTGTTTAAACTTAAAAGGATTTTGAACAATGGGGGATTTAAAAGCCCCACCTTTTAGTGACATTAAGCGTCCCGAAGAGGTTGTGAGAATGGCGATGAACGACAGTTTGAAGTTTGCTGTGCTGATAGGTTTGATAGAAGTGGGACAGGTGACAAACCGGGAAGTTGTAAACACCGTACTTCATTTGGTAAGATAAATTTAGTAAATATTTATATTTAATTCGGTTACAAATATTGACAATAATGCTGCATCTAGCATCATTGTCATAGATGTTATGGATGCATGGGTCTTGGAGAATTAGGTTGCTGTTATCACTAGATAACCTCACCTTTGATTTTTTATTTATATTAATATGCCTACTATATAGACACCTCCATCATAGTTTACATAAAAATAGTTTTAAAAGGGAGAAGGTGTGCCTAGCTTAGATCAGCCAACTTTTACACATTTTAATCAATTCAAATTCATAATTTTAACATACAATTACTATTTTATTAAATTACTGGCGCAAATTTACCATTCGACCCTAGGCTAACCTATGACGACAGAAATTCCAGAATAAAAAAAATAGCCTAAAGGTTCTAACCTACAGTATTTAGTCACAGAATGTTTACCTGTATTCAACATTTAACAGGAGAATGTAAAACAAGGTCTTGACTGCAAAAATATCAGCCTAGGATCGAATAGTAAATTTACGCCAAATTAATGTCTAAACTTATTGTTACAATGAATTATTTTTCCTGTTAGGCAGTCTGCTGGGTATCATGTGTTTTATTTCATACATTACCCTATGTATTTTAAAACAGAATTCGGTTTTGTAATCCTACATAACCAAATAGAATGTACTGTGGTAAGAGATAACTGCAATTAACTTAAATAGCAAAATTATTCTAACCTACATTGCAAACTTTTAGGACTTTTTTTAAGTAAAGTTAAATAGTACAAACTTATATTAGACCTTATGCGACTGACAACTGCAAGAGTAAGTTAAGGTTCAGGTTTTATTATGTATGTTTAGATTGGCATTGTAGGTTAGAGAGCATTGCCTATACTGTAATTTAACTATAATCAAACTGCCATGCTGAACACTTGTTAAACACACATAAGACAATAGAAAAAGTATAAAACTTTATTAAACATGATAATATAAATAGGTAGGCTAGTTATAGGGATCGTCAGTTAGGTGTATTAGAATGGATACATCGAATGTAGGCCTATGGTTCTAGCCTAATCGGAGTTTTACTCAAAATATCTGTGATCACTATCTTTTCAAAACAATGTATGGTGTCAACTTTTGCATACTGATAGGTCTATAGGCCTATATGTTTGTTTGATTGGAAATAAGGTGTAGGGTATGTATTTTTAGAAAATTTTCATTTCTAGTTTATCTGCAAGATAAATTATAGAATAGTTTAGAACTGTATACAATGATTTAAACTATGCTTATATTTATGAATATTTTATTTACATTTGTGGTGAAGATGATGATGGAAAATAGTTTGATTGCCTAGTCCAGAAATAATAAAGTAGGTAGCCTAAAGAGAGACAGGGATTAAAATTAAAATTTTGGAACGATAAAGTATTTTTCTTTTTGATCGTTTTAGTTTAACGAAGGGAACAGTTAGATTCCTTGTAGAAATTATTGGAGAAAAATAACCTACAAATAGAATAAATAGGTAACAATAATAAATAGGCCTAATAAAGTGCGCAACGTAAGTTAGTAAATTTAATGTTATAAGGTTTAATTTAAACTGCATCTATCTAGTCACTTATTTTTTTCCACCTTGATAAATAAAATCAACACCTTCAGTTATTATAGTTAATTTTGGTTTCTTACTTGTTTTAGAAATCGTAACCCCCATTGGGTTAAGTTTTTTGGCATTGGAATTGTATGCTTCTGGTTGTTTCGTTGCAAATGCTGCAACATTTTTATCTCAAAAAATTTGTATTCCAAGGCAAGGTCGTTATACAGTCACTAAGGAGCGTTCCTTAACCATATTTTGACTAATCATAAACGACAAAGTGGAAATATTGTTCAAAGTGGAAATATCGCTCATTGTACAATTCAATATACCTACCCAACTTGTCAGGTGGATTTACCTTGGATAGGTTAAATTACCCGGTGAAGGTCCAGGTAACTATTGGGACCTTTATCGGGATATTTTAGAACCAGCCCTTATAGAACTTTTATGAGTGAAATATTATTTTGTTGATATTAGGCTTATCTGTTTTGTAACTTCTAACTAGCCTAGATATAAACCTACATTTAGTAGCCTAATGACCTACTTTATGATTTCTTACATTTAATATTGTTTAGCCCTGTATAAAATAAAATAGGCCTAATTAATATTTTTTTGAAACTTTGTTTTAAGTTAATTTAATAGGCCCATAGGCTATTCGAGTTAGAATCAGAACCAGTCATAGACCAGAAAACCTTTGTGACAAGAGAAAAATTACGGAGAAAATTTGTTTGGAAACTTTCAATACTGTAACAATTAGCCTAATTGTATTTCCGATTGAATACATTATTAAACACAGAGAATTTTTGCAAATAAATTACAATCATTATTTATTACAATCTCGTGAACAATAATTGTGAGAACTGACATTATTAACAATTGGAATGTCGATAGATACAGATCATATTTTGAAAGATTTTGTTTAAATTTTTAAATAAAAATAAAACTTTTTATCTAAGAGACCAATGTTTAGTACCGGTATATTATAATAGGCTAGGCCTATTGAACAACAGTAGCTTTGTATTAGCCTAAATGTTCAAATTCACATTTAATTTTTAAATAAATCTCTATTCAAACTGGAAGAGGTTTTGCCTCGATCATCTACTTTCATATAATTACGCTACATTTTCTAAGCTTTATTTGTAAATCAAATAAATCTCTGTATAGCCTAGGCCAGTGTTAGACTTGGTCCGTCTGGCTGTTTGTTTGTAACTCAAGATCGCTGATCCAAATTTCATGCAGTTTTTTCTAAAAGCAAGTACGTTTTAGGCTAGGTTTGATAGATATCGGTTCAGTATCGGTACCGGTACTTCAAAAGTTTTATAAAAATCCTCAATTACTTAAACATAAAGATTTTAATTACAAATTCATTGACAACCTATTTTTCATCAGTGTCACTGTTGTTGGACGACTTAAAAGCTAATTAATCAATGCAGCTGTTCTCGAGTTATAGCCTAACTATTTTTGTGTTGCGAAAAGAAAGATAGTAGGCCCTAGTATTCAGATTTGTTGACACAAGTTATTTGGTGAATCCACAGTAATAAAATTTTCAGCGGTAACATCTATTTTGTTTGGTAATGTTGGTACTTGTAGATTCTGTAGGATACATTTTAAAAATATAAGATCTTTTTTAAATGTAACTGTTTACTATCTATTTAAAAATAGCATATCAAATTTTTGATTGCTTTCATTTCCTAAATAGGTTTTTTTGATAGCAAAATATAAAAGAGTTTTAAATACACTCTTAAAATAACTTATTCTATTTGAAAATAACATACGCCTAGCTCCGACAGAAAGCTGTTGCTGTACAGTAACTGCCATTTTAGTAAAACTAAAGTACTGTAGGTTTATAAAATAATGGGCTTAACTTTAATTTCTTGAAATATTCCCATAGTAGGCCTACAGTAGACCTATATTTGAAACCTATAAAATTCCATATTTCTGGTTTATCTAAGAAATATATTTTCCCCTTGCTATTGAATGAGAAAGTATATTGGGAAACGAAAGCTGGCAACTTGGCATTGATTGAATATATTTCAAGACCCGTACATTGTTCTCTTAACAATAGTAAGTTATCGATACTTTAGTGGGGAGGGCATACAATCAACTCTGAAATTTGCAGTTTAAATTTATAAGTACAAAAATGAAACATTATAATTTCAATTCACTGGGGATGAACGAAAGGAAATTTCGACATTGTTTATAAATTATATAACATTGTAAGCCTACATTGTTTTAAGCATATTTTCAATACCGTAACATAATAATAATAATACGCTACTGTATTGTGTTAAACCTATTAGCTGTGCTGTAAAACTTATCAGACCTTATTGATCTTGACTTGTGAGAAAATATACTTTATAATAAGATTAAAACTTGAACACAAAATCACACAACTACTGTATACTTTTATTAATGAAATGCATTTCAACGATAATGTCATCATATTCAGTGATGCTGGTACTTTGTTATATTTTAATTATTGTAGCTACTGCATCATTGAAGACATAGATGTTGAAATAAATGTGTTTGAGTAAGTGAACTTAATAGGTAGTTGTGAGATTCTGTGTTAAAGTTTTATTCTATCTTCTTACATGTCAAGTAGGCTATTTAATATAGCCTACTGCCTGTTCTAGTTATGTAAAGTTTGATTCAGCTGTAGGTCTTCCTAGATCTTCCTAGTATTTGTATTTTGTCTTCTAAAGAAGTAGGCTAGTTTTTAAATTAACTTTAGGAATATTGTGTAAGACACACTAAACCTTAATATTAGGCCTACTGATTAGGCTAGGCTTTATATAGATATAAAAACAACACAAATACGAAGAAATTTCAAAATACCTATTATAGGCTAGTAAAAGTGAAACGGTGTGACTAGTCAATTAACAAAACGTCAAAGGCTCAATTTCCACTGTATTTGGCAATGAACTAGGCCTAATAGTTTGCCAAAAAGTTTGTATGATCCAAGACATATAGATTTATGTATTAAATATTAACTAGGCCTAAAGGTAGGTAAGTTAATCATAATTGGTTCTTATTTTAAACACTTTATTTAACTGAGGCTATGTTTTGATGTTAGAAATCCTTGACAGTTTGCCATATTTTTTTATTATTGTTTTGTTTGCTGTGTTCTTGGGAAATTCCTTAAATTTTAATAGTTTTTACCATATAACTTGAAAAAAAATACCAACAAACTAGGCTATAGGCCTATTAAAAAGTAAAATGTATTAGGCCTAAACGTAACTGTTACAAATTTTGCAAGTGTGTAGGCCTAACTTATTAAATATCAACTAATTTGGCTTAATTTAAGTAAACATAATTGTTATTTAAAAAAAAGTAATTTAATATATCTAGATTTCAGTTTTTTTTAAAAATATTTTGGCTTATTAAAGCAGTTTTAGCTTAGCCTACAATTTAGGACTGAATACTGTCTTACATAACAAATTACTGTTCCTATTAAATCATGTAGGGGCGTAAGTTTACTATTGGACCCTAGCCTAATATTTTTGCAGACAACGACGTTGTTTTACATTCTACTGTTAAATGTTGAATAGGCCTACAGGTAAACATACTGCACGTGACTAAATACTATAGGTTAGAACCTTTAAGGTTTTTTAAAATTATTATTCTTGCATTTCTGTTGCCATAGGTTAGCCTAGGGCCGAATAGTAAACTTGCGCCCATGTAGGTAATAGAAGTGAACATTTTCAGTTCATAGAAAGAGGAATTTGAAACTTTAAATTCAATAACTAACTTAATAGGCTACTACCGGTACTTGTAAACTTGTTTGTGTAATGTGCAGCACGATGCTCATTATTTCATTTTTTAACATTGGGGTATTCCTAAATATAACCTCAAAGCGTAAGCTGAGATCATATACTAATATGATGATAAATTGTTAAGGTTAAAATAAATTAAACGTTCAACACGAATGAAATTTAAAAAACTAACCTAAAAATCGAAGTGATAAATTGTTAAGGTTAAAATAAATTAAACGTTCAACACGAATGAAATTTAAAAAACTAACCTAAAAATCGAAGATGATACTTTTAGGTACTTATGTATTATACGGAGGCCACTATTTTTATTGCATACTATTTTTAGTAGTAACCTAGCAACTGAACATACTGTGACTAAATACTATAGGCTATCTTTTTACTTTCTCACTATACTATAGTAGGCTATAGCGATAGAGAACAGAAAGTATAGTGATTGCAAAAAAATTCGATGTTGAGATTTTTGTGGAAATATCCGTTTTGGGACCCCCTGACTCCAAGAAAGTGGCTTTTACAAAATGTCTGTGTGTATGTATAGGCCTACAAAGCTAGAGAGAAAACTATTCGATTTATTTATTTTTGCATTTCTGCTGTTTACTAAAACAATACCTAATCTAGTAACGTTTAAAATGACTGGCCTCCGTATAATACGCAAGTACCTACTTTTATTATTCCATGTATGAAATCAGCTGTTACTCTAATATACTACATCAGTTTCGATTCTTTCGAATAATAGGCCTATTATTATATAAAAAAGAGAAATAGATCGAAAGGAAGAGAACCAACGAAAATGTATAGCGATGCCACCTCGACATACTGTACTATAATTCCAAGCCAATGCAAGTGGTGTTTTGGAACGCGCCCTATAAGTTTAGTTTCCTGTCTGAACATGTCGCTTGCAACAATTAAATACTTTGTTTGCCATTTATCTTTCTGTATCGGTAAGAACTTCAAAGTTTTGAAAAAAAATATTTTGTGTTCGCTTTATTAGTGCTTTGTACATTTATTTACTGTTTCTAAACTGTGTAAGTGATTATGAACGGTTACGTGTACATTTGTGAGGCTGCAGAAGTCAAGGCGGATGTTATAAGAATACCTACAAAATAAGGTAGGATTCAATGATTGTATTGAACTTAAGAGATCCAATAATTTATTAAATTTTTAGGCTATTTCTATTTTCTAGAATTATAATAAAAAACGCTTGCATACTTTTTGACACGGTAATAAAAGAATAGCTGTTGTAACCGGTTTCGCTCGTGTTAAAGATCTGCTGTACAGTTTTAAGGAAAAGATTTACAAATCGATCTTGTAGGCCTAATGTTCAAACTAAAAACATTTAGGCCTACATTTGTGAATTTTTATATGAACATCATTATTTGTGACTCATTTTAAAGATCGGACGAATTTCATGTTTCAGGCTATTTTTAGATTTAAATTAGGCCTAGATTATGTTAGTCATCCTTAAAACTTAGTTAAAACTTTTGTCCCAAAACAACTTTTAATACATGGTGTAAATCAAACCGGAAGAATATTAGTTAAAAAAAGAACTTTAAAATCGAATAAAATACAATTATACTATACATTACCAATGTGTTAGGCTTATAAATAAAATATTGGTATTCCTTTAGGAATTATTTTCGGGTAAATTTACTAGGCTATACTTCTTCACGCTATATTGCGGCTAAGATGACAAACTATGAAAAAAGAACTAGAATTTAACCGTAATTTGTACTAACACGGAATTTATTTCGAATAGGCCTAAATTGTTTGCTTCAATTTTTAAATGTACAGTCATCCTGCATTCAATTTAAACACTAGCTACTTTTAAAAACTGAAACCTTAGTCAAAATATATCGGTTAACGCCAACAATCCTTGTTTTTCCTGGTGGACTACCGGTTTCAATGGTATTTCGTCATCATCAGGTACAAGACATCTTTCTTCTTATATCGTTCCGGTGTAATATCAAAGAATTACATATTATATTATTTATATTAGATAATTTATAAAGTGTTTAAAACTTAATCAGAGTTGAATACAATTACGCGACGCCATAAACTCAAATGTAAAGAAATTTGCAATGGTTAAAAATTATTTTTATTAAAAAAATTAATGTGCCTGCCTAACATTTTAATTTGCATTTTGTGAGATTTTTAAAGATTTTTGTACATTTTTACACTTTTGTTTATTGTAGGTGTCGTGTAATTGTGTTTAAGTTTTAAACTTTGCCTAAATTGACTGAAATAAATAAATAAAACGCAATTCTTTGACGACGACCGCAACGTAACAAAATAAGAATAATAATGTCCCGTTCCTGAAGATGACGGTATACAGTTGAAACCGTTAGTTCCTTCATTTTGGAACAAACAAGAATTGGCGTTGTTGTTAAGGTAATATTAACACGAACTAACTGATTATATTCATAATCCTGGAAGCTAACACCACTATGTTAATAAAAAGTTAGGGCCTATGCAAAATATCCTTGTAAATTACTGCTGTGCTCGGGAGCCGTGGCGTCCAGCATGGTTATTGTGATTGGTTAGTTCATGTATATTGAGTTTATGTGACGTGTATGAATACATAATTTTGGTTCCGGATAGTTGACGTTACGGAACCCTTGAAGTTACGTAAACTCTTTTTCGGGTTTATTTTTAGCGCTTTGCGTCCTTATTTTGTCTTCACAAGTTTAATAAAGGATGGGGTTAGTGGGATGACAAAAACATTGGTGAAACAAATAATAGACTAGCCGGATTGGAAACTATGACATCCTGATTGAAGCGCATCGAAAGGCTACCCTACCAACTGAGCTATCACTACCAGCGTGGTTTCTATCGTTAATCGTTAATATCGTTATAAAAAGAGTAATTTTGTCCGTTTGTGACTTTTATAACTTTAAGTGATTTACTTACTTGTTCATGATGCGTTTCGGAACTTTATTCCGTCATCAGATTCTCGCTCTATTGAGGTCGTTAACACATTAAAATAAATATAACACAAAACACAAATATACACGCACAATAATACATATACGCTATAACTCGGCGTGTGCACAATTTATAATATTCTTAACAAACTCATTAGAAATCTAGAGAAAAACCGCCGAAAGAACAAAATATACAAATTTTCAGATCCACGGAGTATGGTGTGATCTTACCTAATATCTTATCTAACACGTTGAAAAAATGAAATGTAACTATGACGTTCCGTAGGCTACATCTAACAACATTAGGAATACAATTTTATTAAACCCATAAAACAATCACGGTAGAGCAGAAATCAGGAATATACAAAATCAATTGTAACGAATGCGAATGTTAACTATATTTGTAGGTCATATCGGGAAACAATTTAAAAAACGGTTCAAGGAACAAGTAATAGAGGTACCAATAGCAAATCTGATTACGCACGCCACATTATGGAGCACAACCATTCATATTCCAATTTTGATACCAATTTCCAGCCATTACACTTATGTAGGAAGAGTAAACAAATGGACGCGCTGGAAGAAAATGCAGTTTATAAAGCCCAGAAAAAATTTCTGGACCTTATGTTAAATGACCAGTTGAACTTCCATTCTATTTGATGTATGGCAATAGATAAGAAAATCAAACATTGAGCGGGTATTACACGTTAGAGGTCCGACGTAGGCCTAATCAGTGACCGTTTGTATTCGACGATGTGCACACGACGAGTTACTTCTATTTTAGTGTATTATTGTAGCACGTATATTTGTGTTTGTGTTATGTTGACTGTAGGCCTATATTTATTTTAATGTTTTGACTACCTCAATTAATAGAGCGAGAATCTGATGATGGAATATAGTTCCGAAACGCGTCACGAACAAGCAAGTAAATTACTTCAACTCCTATAAAAGCGAGTGTACGTCCGTCCGTACGTACGTACGTGAGTAACATATAATATAACATCTGTTTTCACCCATCATCTGTAATACTTACAAACTCAGTGTATATTTTATTTTGGGGTTATGTTTACAAATTCAATTACTTAAATAATTTCTTATGAAGTTGATTTTTTTAAATATGAGTTAATAGAACTAATGTATGCTATAATTCGTTATATTTGCTTTATTGAGGTTATAAACTGTAGGCTATGTGAATCCAAGGCGTATTAAAGAAGGTGTGTGCATGCGCAGCTTCTCCCTCCACTCCAGCCTACCCGTGACGTAGAGTGCTACAGTCGGAGCTCCAGTCTAGACTCCTTCCCCATATTTACAGCCGAAACCTGTTCGACATTCAAGCTTTTTTGACGTCAAATTATGTTATTAATTATAGGCAACATAGTGTATTATTGTAATTTAATATTTCTTATAATTAATAACCATTAATTAAAATGCCTTTTTGTGCCGTGTTTGGCTGCGGTAACTCAAACAAAAAAGACAGCTTTTTTACGAGTAAGGTTTCATCGATTCCCAAGAAATGGTGATATAACATTAACATTATTTACCATCTTAGCTTTGGGGTTATTATAAATCCTAAACTATTATTATAAAGAAAACATAAAACGATTATGTGTTAGAAGGTTCCAACGAGGTTGGCGTGCCGAGCGCGCAGGGGTTTCCCCTATTTTTGTATATTTTGGATTTATGACTAAAAAAATTTGTAGTATTTTTCTAAACCCCTTACTTTTGAAACTTTGGTTTACCAATTTCTTTTTTTTTTCTTTCGAAAAGCAAAAATAGTTAGAGAAATTTGTTTAAATATTTTGTTTACATGGAAATGTTCTCCATACTTTCCTGAACAATAAAATGTATAATAGTGTACACTTTACTTAAATAGGATACATTCTATCTAAGTGATAGCCTAATGACAAGTGTACAAGCAGTAAAAAAGTGGGGCATGCGGAATACTATACCCCGGAAAACTACCCCCCCAGGTGAAACGTGACGTCACGAAATCTGCCAACTAACCAATATGGGAGCCGTGTCCGCGACTGGAATACTACCCCCCCTAGCAAAAGCGGGTCGCCGGAATACTACCCCCCGGAAAACTACCCCCCCAAGCAGGTTTCTACAATTATACTGTTATCGGCAACACACTGTGACTAAACAGTTTAGGTTAGTCCTCCAGTTTTTTTTTTATTCTAATTATATCGAAACTTGAGTGTGCGTGACTGGAAAACTGCCCCCCCGATCTCTGACGTCAAAATGACGTAGGAACCTGCTTGGGGGGGTAGTTTTCCGGGGGGTAGTATTCCGGCGACCCAAAAAGTGCCTGACGCTTAGACGGTTAAAACATATATTTTTAGAGTATTAAAATTGTTTTATGTTCGAATTGGACAGAATTTATGCCGTAACTGAAATGCTGTTGTATGTTATTAAATAAATTTAAAGAGTAACAAAAATAAAATATTGTTGGTACTTAAATTATTTTATTTATTTGAAGTATAACTTTTTAAAATAATATATAGCCCTAAAATATGCTAGGTTACAATTACAATTAAAAAAAAAAAATAATTACAAAATTATTTTAGTACAGTAAACAAAAATATTTGTTTAGTAGTCAAATTTACGATACATAAGTAATCTCGTGACAAAATTTTGACAAAGTAATCTAGGGTTAATAATGAAATAAAACTCAATGTTGTATTCACCACGACTTTTTATTTATCACCTAGACTACTATTTTTTAATTATTTCATTGATAATTAGTTTATATTAACTTTTATTTATTATTTATCCTTTGGGCAGGTTAACTAAACAATCATAATTTTAGATAGTTTCAATTTTTTAAAAGTAAATTTAGTAGCCTACTAGTAATTTGACAATTCTTTAAAAATTCATATTTGTACATTTAAAAAATTTACCTGTTCACAACAATGTGAATAATAAGTAACAAAGAGAAATGAGAACTAATAACAAATTAGATTAGGTACATTCAATCGCCGCAAGAACCGAGTAACTATGGTTTTGATTACAATCTTATTATGTAGGACAGGTATAACTTTCATAAAAAAAATTGATGTCAGTATTTACTACATTTTATTCTCTACATTTCTATGACTTTGAATGCCTCCCGAAAGTAATAATAAAAAACTTCCTCACTTAGGGTAGTTTTTATATCAATCAAACCCTTATATTAGATTTAGGCTTGTTTCAAAATTATACGCCTACTAATATTTGGCCATGGACATAGATCATTTTAATGCTCACTTTATTACCTTTCCATCGATACCAAAAAAATAATTTTTAGACAACCATAAAGTATTTAATTCGCAGTTTGAGCAAAAGCTTACAATTGCGCTCGGAACTGCTGGTTCAGTGTGTAGCACGTGACGTAGCTGCGCGGGCCGAACGAGTTCACGCTCCTCGATGCACACATCTTCTTTAATACGCCTTGATGTAAATCAACCTTTTATCATCAAAATGTTTGTTTAAAAAATTTAAAGAAGGTATACCCATTCGCTTAACTTCGGGAAAAGTTCGTACAACATGCCTAAATTGGTCATTTTTGAGTTTTCAAAATGACTCGAATCCCACTCCACTATAATAATAATTAATTTCTTCACTATAATATTAATAATTTCTAAAACATTATTTGATCTATCAATATGAAATAAACAGCAATTACAAGATAATATTTTTATATTTTTTTAAATATATAATAAAGTAAATATATTTAAAATTTTAATAAATAGGCCTACAGTTTTAAAGTTATTAAATCACGATTTCTTCAAAACTACCGAACGGATTGGAATGAAATTTGGTATGTAGCTTCCTCTAGGGCCATAGGTGCTCACTAAGAAAGGGTATAAAAAATTTCGAAATTTTAGGAGGGGTTTGGGGGGATCAAAGTTACTAAAATCATAATTTCAGATCTTTTATTATTATGACAATAGTGCTTTTATTATTTAAGATCTATAGGCCTATATATAAAAGCCAAATACCACTCACTGACTGAACACTTAAAAAGAATACAATTACGTTAAAAAGACTGAAAATACCAACCACCACTGGAAACGCCTTACGGGTCAGCTAGTAAAGTTATAAAAGTCACACAGACTGATAAAATTACTCTTTTTATTCAAATTTGTGATGAGGGTTAAAAATATCATTATGCTTTCTGTGTATTTACAAGCATCTTTAGTTGAAAAGTCCCTGTTTAAAAGTAATTTGAGAAGCTCTTCAACGGTATAATTTGATTTCAGACCGGTTTATTACATTTAGGAATATATAGAGGTTTCAAGTTTACGCAGAGCTGAGTTGATTAAGTGCAGTTGTTACAAAGGTGCCGTGTGTCGACTCTGTCTGTAGTTGTCAATAGCTAATGGTGTTATCTTATATTTAATTTGCTAAGGCATTTCATCGCCTGTCACTTACCGGGTAATCTTTGTATGTGTGTGTCACTATTGACATTTTAGAAATTATTGATTTTACAGAAAAACGAAAGACTTCGCTTCGCTCGCAGCGGACAACCAGTCAATTTTTCGGTACCTATTTTAAGTTTTGATCGATTTTGGGGGAATTAGACGGGCTATAATGTCGTGTTAAAAATGAATTGTGCAGAATAGTATATTTATTTTTAAAATAAAACCCAAAAATGTTTAACTTTACTGCGAAAATTCTAAAAAAACATGCTTCCGGTGGTTGGATGTTTTGGGCTAATGAGCCCGTCCGAGCGACTTACAAAACCAACGTCTTTACCGAATTTAGACCAGAACGGACGTAAAAAGCCGCCGTTAGAGTGCGAACTCATATGTACGTATTTAATGACACCACAAAACGTGTTCTGGGGACCGTGATTGGTACTCATTGACTAATTGACCACTCACGAAGGTCTCATTATAAAACTCACTTCAATAGCACATCTTTCCTATGGAAATTCGCTAACAATTTCAGTGATGTCTTACCCTTCTGTGTTCTGTCACCAAAGCAAATACATTTTTTCGTGGGTCTATTCAGCGAGGGATAGGCCTACGCCTGGAGACGCCAGCTGTTTCAAGTCAGCTGTTCCTTTTACTTTCTCCACCCTATACGTAGTATATGGAGAAAGTATTGTTTTCGTAAAAATGTTCGAATTTGAATTTTCAGTTGAATTATCTGTTTTGGTGTTCCCAGAACCCCCAAAAATTGTTTAGTACAATTATCTGTGTTGGTGCTCCCTGAACCCAAAAATATTTTTAGTGGAATTTATGTTTTGGTGCTCCCTGAACCCAAAAAAGTGTTTTTAGAGTGGTGTCTGTCTGTCAGTCTGTCTGTATGTATACACGACCAGAGAGGACACTATTGGTCCGATTTTCAGGAAATTTGGTATGTAGGTACTAAACCCTAATATCTCCAGGCGTTTTTTTCATTTTTTGGAATTTTTAATTTTTAAGGGTAATTTACCCCTAAAAACCCATAAAAACGACAAAAATGCAAATTTCTCAAAAACGGCTCTAACGATTTTGATCAAATTTTCAGTATTTATAGTGCTTAAGATGCCAAACAAAATGACACCAACCGCTTTTATCAAAACTTCGGCGTTTTATAATTATGGGGAAATGTTTAAAAATAAACAAGTTTGTGTTGTCAATCTAGCATCGCGGCAGCGGCCGCACGGGGTAGCACCACGGTAGCGAGCACGGCCAGTAATTCAAAGGTCTCGCGATCGAATCCCGCCTGGGACAATAATTTTTTTATACGATTGACATAGGAGGAATATTATTTTTTGTTTTGTTCTAAAAAGTAGCAAATAAAATGATTAAAAACAATATTATTTTGACTACAGTAAGTTGGGAGAAAGTTTGTGTCAGTTAACTGATACCGTTTATTTTTGTTTTGCACGCTGTCATTCGCTACAAAGTGGAAGTATACATTGTGCATTTGTTATATGCAAAAGCCAATTTTGTATTTGGACTTTTAGGATTTTTTATAATTCCTATAGCGTGTTTGGCTTTTTATTAAACAATAGTGGATAAAACTGATGACCCCGTTGCTTACTTTGTGAATATTTGTACTGTTAGGACTACTAAATAGTGCCTAGTAACAGTTATTGAAGATTGCTTATGCATAACCTTGAAGCAACATTATAAACAAAATATTTTTAATTTATTTTCGGTAACAATAATTTTTCAGACAACAATAAGTGTTGCTAACGAATACCCACACAGATAATATTTAGTAAATTTTACAAAATTTTATAGAGTTTTGCCGACAATGGTCCTCGGGCCCAGGCCTTTCTAAGTTAACGATTACCTAACCCTTGAGATTTCGTATATCTCTTTTTTTCTTCTTTTTTTTTGGTTTAACGTCCTGCTGTTTTGCACTTAAGGCTAATGAAGACGGGACCTACAGTTTTACGTGGAATCCGAACCACAGCCAACGATGTCTGTTAAGAAACCATTTTAGAAAATTATTCGGGGTCAATGGGAATTGAACCCGGAACTTTTCCATTGATGGTTGCCATGACGATTGATAAAGCTTTGACGCCTTAACAACCATGGCCATCGTGGCTACTCGTATATCTCTTATTTACGTCGAGTCGGACGCCATTTTTATTTGTAAAAATTCTCGGTAGCGGGGCGTTTTCCTTTGAGACCCCGGCAAAGTCATTGATTCGATTCGGTAAACAATTTTATGACTTACGCGTAATCTTTATTTTAATCCAAAGTTTTTTTATGTAGAAAGCGAAAAACATTTTGTCGGACAAATATTATTGGTAATTTCTCACCCCGAACATGGCAAAGTTATGACGACATAAAATATAAAATTTAGGACCTAACCGCAGATTTTTCAGAATCGTTTAAAAAAATATTTATAATTAAGTGGTCACCTTGCCCGACAAAGTTTTCGGGGAATACAAGTTGTCGGACGCTCTAAAGTTTAGGGTTTCATGCAATTCCCTATATTTATGACCTAACATACAATTTTCATTTTGTATTTTTTGTAATAATATTTACAACACCATAGTCAAATGACGGATGTGTTATAAGGTCAAATATAAATATTATATATTGTCACTTCGATACTAATTAACTATGTTTACATTTTTGTAAGCATTTCCGTACGGGGAACATTGGTTTGAATGTAGCGAGCAAACGTATGGCCCGATATCAGTTTTCCATGTCAAAAATTAATTGTTTTACAAAACACAAGCTACAGGTTCCAACGTAAAGTTGGGGATAGTGAGGGGTGAAGGGAGGGGACTACCTTTTTCCAAATACTTCAAAATGTGTTCACTCAAATATTGATTTTCAGTAGTAAAGGTGAAAAGTTTTAAATATAATTGATTTGTATAATATTAAATCACAGATCATAAACATTGAATTTCTTGAGTTTTTGATTTTCAAATGGAAATTTGGTATCCTTATTTTTCAAGCAAATCGAAATATATATTAACGCCGTACGAAAATACAGATATAATAATTCGACCACGCAGCTGAACCGCTGACGTGAGTTGAGCAAATTTCCAAAATTAAGTTTATAGACCGATATTTTAGGGTTTCGACCAACAATTTGGGAAATAGGTCTATTCGCGACGGTGCTGAATAGCTGCAAAATGGTTCCACGCCATTCCACATATTGGGATTGTCTTCAATACACAAAGCATTGC
>JAGFPH010009702.1:12099-30172 GCA_018207615.1 Philaenus spumarius | reverse complement strand
AAAGCAGAATTTATTAATATTAGGAATAAGTAGGTTGTTGAGGTAAATGTAAGACATTTTGGAAAAAGGAACTCTAAATAAATGTACTACGGTAACACTAATTTAACCGAGTTTCTATTTGTATTTAAAATAATGTTTATATAAATGGAACCTGGATCTTTTTTCCAGAACTTGTAAAAAAGCCAACAAGTTAAATCGAAACATAAAGAAAATGCTTAAACTTAATCCTACGTTTTTTATGCTTAATGTCTCCGTAATTTCTATAAAATGTTTCCAGCGGGTTTTTGTATTCTTGTTCAGACCCAGACTTGTATTCAGGGTTTTTGTATTCTTGTTCCGTTTAGGTGTCTACATCCAGACTGTAAAATAAATACAATGCATTACAATGTAAAACTCTAGTAGTTGTAATTCTTAGCTCTTGCACATTTGCGCAATAATTGCACTCTCACAGCTCAATCGTTCTTCTATATAGTTACCCAATATCAAGTCCATTAAAAACTGGTGTAAATCTATCAATATGAACACAATATTTTTATAACTGCAAAACATTAGCGCAAGGGGCTAATATTTAATATTTCAAACTGTTGTACCTTAGGTGTCAAAATAAAAATGGCAAACAAAAGTTTCAATTAGATAAATGTTTTTTATATTTTATTTACGATTTTGTTGTTGTATGTTTTTGATTTCTCTTATGTTTTACAGTTCTGTTAGTTACCAATATTCCTCCATAAAAAACACACGGACAGATAAACACGATGCAAATACATTAGTTGTTAACAATAAGCTAAAAATGATGTAATAATTGCATATTTGTTGTAGATAAAATATTAAACATATCTGACCCTCTTTGATTTTGGAGGGCTAGAGAGGCAAGGGCTCAAAATTTTCAAATGTAAATGTGTACAATTATAAGGACTATAAAACTGTTAGAATATTTGTTAAGATTTTGTGTTTATGTATATTATTATATATATTTAAATAAAAATAAAAATATTATCTTTTAATTGCCTTTTATTACATATTGCTAGATCAAATGATTTAGAAGTTATTAATATTATAATAGGCTTTATTATTGATTGAAGTTGTAAACATAACCCCAAAGTATAATCTACGCTTGGTTTTTTTTGCGTATTACGGTTGACGGGTGAAACCAGCTGTTATATTATTAAGTTAAACGAATAGATATTTCTTCTTTAAATTTGTATAAACGAATATTTTGATGATAAAAGGTTTTATTTTACATACATTAGTTCTATAACTCATATTTAAAAAAAATCAACTTCACAAGAATTTATAACGATTGAAGTTGTAAACAAAACCTAAGACTATAATTTACACTGGGTTTACAGATGATGGGGTGAAATCAGCTGTTATATTAAATGTTACTCCACGTACGCTCGTACACTCGCTTTTATAGGAGTTGATTTGATTATTCCATAAAGTTTTAATAATGTAAAAAAATTAGTATTTGTAATACATAGCTAAACTTTTCATAAACTGGATACAATTTTGATCTTTATAAATAAATAATTGTTGCCTATGTGCTTTGCAGGCAAATCCCCTTCCTTTTTACTTTTATAATTTAATTTTATAAGCGATTAGTTATAATCTAAAAGCTAAAATGGTAACTGTTATTAAATATTGAAATCAATTTACAATTGTAGGATATTATAGGAGGTATAATGCATTTTTAAACGATCCATCATAACTTATTCATAAACCTAAACAACACCTTAAAAATTAAAGTTAAAACTTTTTTCAAAGAATGAAATCACCTGTTAGTGGAAATGCCACTGATAGTGACCCTACATACTATTTTAGAGGTGTTAGAGTAAACAGCTTTTTGTTGTACCAAACCTAAATATTGTTCATCAGCTGAGCTGTTTAGTTTAAATAAACACTTAAGAGAATAGAATTTTAAATAATTCTCTGTGGATGCGCATCCCGAACCATGGAGCACAATGTCATTACAACGTAGAGTGTATACGAGGATTCAAAGATGTACTAGAACAACAAATCCCGGAGCTCACTTCTTCTGCACACTTTTAAGAGAAATAATTTAACCTATCCTATATATTAAGGTGAATATTTATAACAACATTAAAAAAAAAAAAATTTCACTTGAAATACAAAACTTAATAACCGACGCAAGATTTAGTTCATTATTTTGTATATTTGGCCAAAAGTGTATGTTTGGCAAAAGTATTAAACATTTTCGTTTTAAAATCGCAGATTGCCTATTTTAAAATCTTAGACCTGTCAGCTATTTTGTGTTACATAAAATTGTAATATAGTAAAACCGACCTTATTTTTTTCTTTACGTTTACTTCTTCAAACACATAACTTCAGGTAAATATTTTTTGACTTAACACTTGGTAAAATTAGTTTCCAAGTTTAAACCATGCGCATTCATAAAGAATAAGAAAAACTTAAAATTGTGTTGTGTTACTGAAAACGACTACTTTAATCAGCTGTTTTATCTTTGTGTATATACATTGTGTAAGTTAACGATAAACAATCTAAAATGGTTTGTGTTAAGTATTTAATTGTTTTTGAAAATCTTGTTGCTGAGCTTAAGTTTGTTTATTACAAAACGATTTCAAAGAAAATAACAGTTATCTTTGTTTTCTCTTTGAAATGGAGTTTACTACCCAGTAGAACGTAATATACATTCTTACAAAAAGAGTTTGCAACAACATAAGGAAACAAAGTTAAGATTTCCAGAAATGTAAGTGACACGAGACTTGACAGTTCGCAATAAAGACTTTCTTTGTCTAAATCTTGAGTTAATCCAAGATAAGGTTGTTGCGGGTAAGCGGGATTAGATTTGACTTTGCTCCGACATATAGGCTTAGGTGTCCGCAACGCTTTGAACCTTCTTTCTCCACTGAGTGTCTGATTATACCATTCAAACAAATATGTTATAAGTCCTTTCACTAAAGATTGTAGCTAAATTGTAAAAAGTAGATCTTAATCGTCTGATTGATAGTATATATAAAATACATTCAGTTCTGTAGAAGTAACCACACTGTAGATTGATTTAAAAACATATTGTTTAATTTGATCTTGATCGAGACTTTAGCACTGTGGATGCTCAGAATTGGATTTAGATATATCCAGCGCTTGGATCGGTTTAAAATTATATTAATTTAATATTTATATACCGTTTATTAGAATATAAAATATTAATTTAAATTGAAACTAAAATGATTCACCTTTTTTCTTAATTCTCCATTTCAATTCCAGTAAAATTAATGGTTTCTTGCTTATTATTATATTATTGTAATTGAACTGATCCATGGGATTATAAATACTTGGTTACAGTGCTAAGTGATAACAGCCGCGTTTGACCATTGTAAACGATCAGTCAACTTGTATATAGCCTACTTGTTTACACATTACTTTGTGCCGGGGTTGTGTTGATATATGGCTTACATCATCGCGTATGTAAACTGATTGGTTATACCCAGTTCATTAGGCTTCTATAATTATGTTTACCATCTAGTATAATCACTTGTTAACTGAAATACATACTCTGTAAACTTAGTCTATTGGTTTTTACCCGAATGTAGAATCAGTGTATCTGAGTGTGTACTGATGTCCCCCCCCTTGAGGTTGAATGGATCGAACGATTCGTGCATATGTGGTATGGGCTATAGGGCGGATGAGGTTTCGATAGATCGAACTCTCTACTGATGTAAAGTGTAGGCTACAAAGGTTTAATTAGAAAGGGTTATTTACAAATAACGTTAGTTTGATTACCATCGCTATTCTATGATTACAAACATAAAGTTTTTATAGAGAAATTTGAATACACAATACGTTAAAAAGTTACTTGGCTTCTTAAAAAAGGCAATACAAATTTTATAAAAAATCAATTATAGAGTCATAAAGGAGTGCTTTAAGGACTTAAAAAAGTCTACAGTCTCGATCACGTACATCTTTGAAGTAATTTTATGATGTTCGTTTACTAGGAATACATTCAAAATAGTAAGTATCACTCTTATGACACAAGAAAAGGAATTCTTTGGATGTGATCAGCGCATATTGAACACCTATAAATGTCTCCCTGCCTAAGTTGAAATCTTGCTTTTTAATAGACTGGCAGAGTCTCTAAAATAATTGACACAAACACTAATTAAAATCAGACTTTAATATCTTTTGTTACTGATGAGGGTGTCAGTTCTATTTCTAAGTACAGGAACGGGTACAAATAACATGTAAACGAAACTGATGCAAGTAACAGGTACAAGTAACTGTTGCACTGCAGTATAAGTAACACTGTAGGTACACGTTGCAGTGTATTGTGAGGTTTTTGATGACTCTACCCTGTACTAAATTTAAGCAAATGTTAACAGTATATAATTTATTGTGTATATTCATTTGTAATTTCATTTTGTTCCGTATGACGTTAAAACCTGTATAACATATTTAATTTAAGAAAAAGTGGAAAGAATGTATGTATGATAAACTGTATTTTGTCTATATTTCGTAGTATTTATATACTTTATAAGTTATACTGTAATAGTAATCTTTGAACACTCGATGGTTAAGAATGTCCGGCTTAGTATGTTTCTAGTTTTATTTCTTGTTCTTCTTTGATAGAATTTATCAAACTATGTATAGTTTATAGTTATTTTGTAGTTAGACACTATTTCTTGAAATTGCAGAGATAACGAGTGGAAATTGTTAGGTTTAAGTCATTTCTGGTTTCAATGGTTGTTATTTTAACAACATTATTTTAAAATTATAAATTTTGTTTTAATGTTGTACAAATTAAAAGCCGAGCTCGTTCTTTTAACTTAATCTATTTTACTATAGAATCTTGCCTTACTGCCTGCATAGCCCTGTGTCATAACAGTTTTGTATTTAGACAGCCTTTAATGTTGCGCATTATTAATTAGACTCTATCATTAATAATGATTCTAAGTAATGGAAAAATGATGTGCTCTCGCAATGCGGATTACCTGTCAATATCGGAGTGATTGATGATACTGGGAATATGAAAATATTAATTATAATGTGATATTCTTACATGCATTGTCAGCATACATATAATATTGTATAGAGTCGTAGTCATTGGTGAAATGATCTGCACATATAAAGTGCGGTGGCAAATATTGTAATAGTGACATTATTTTTACTTAGATTTTTTCATTAAGAAGTCAAAAACAAAAATGTATTTAGTTTCGAAGAGAAAGTTTCAATCAAAATGTTCCCGTTAAATGATATCAGATTTAAATATCTATATATACCTGCATAGATTAGTGTATCTTACATTTTTAAAGTACATAATAACTTCTGGAAAAAAAAGTTTCACTTATCTACACAAATATTATTTACCTATACGAGTGAGAATAACAGGAATAATAGAATGATTGACAACTAAGTAAATTCATCAAATCAATAAGATTGAGTGTAAGCAGATTTGTCTACCGATTACAAAAAACGGTTTACGTAGTTTAATTTTGATTATAGAATACTATATAAGCTTAGTCTCTCTTATAGAATCTTTTTTATATCTGGTATTTGTAGTATTTTAGTATCTTCAAAATACTGTACGGTACGCGAAACGCAGCAGGTCGCACTAAATCAATAAAGTTAGGTTTAATTAAATTTACATAACTATACCGTAAGTCAAAGTTATGCTGACATCTTTCATAAGTGTGACTTATTGCCTCGGGTTTGAGGTTAGGCTGGGTTGTGTTCGGCAGAGTTGTACGCTTTATTAAATTTCAAATGTCTTCAAGGTAGTATTGGGTTAATTAAATGTCACATGGTATAAGTTGCTTTTATTAATTTATTGTTAACTGACCGAATTATTTTCACAAGGTGAAATTTCAGTTACTGTCACATCATAAGTTGTGCTGATAAACACTAGTGGGCGTGGTTTAGGTTCAACTTTTTGTTTTCAAACTGTAACGTAGAAGGAACCAAGTAAACCAATCCAATTCATTACATATATGTTGAAGAGGTATATTTTGCACAAGTTTACTACATTTTTGGTTGATAACACAAATTGGATCAGCTACTGGAAGGAAATAAATGAACGCAAAATGCAGTATATCCTAGAGATGAAAGATGGAGCAAAAGGATGAGGAAGTAGATGCTAACATATACAAGTAATTTGATACCTTTTTAACGTACTGCAGTTTATGACCTGAGATATAAGTTCCTTTATTTCTTTCAGGTTTGTGTTGTTGTTATTATTTATCTTTGTGGCAGAGGGGTTCTTAAAAGACTTGTTCATACTATTCTGAATCTATATAACAATATGGGAATGTTTCACAAATAGGTGGTACAGTGCCACTCTGAGTTTGTGTCTCGGAGTGTCTTGTCTGATATGGGTTTTGGTTTGGAAGCCCCTAATCACAGTCGAATCATTCTGTCGGAGGCCGGGAGCCATAGCAGGAACATCAGTGAAAGAAAATACGGTAGTGATCACCTACAAGATACGCAATGGCAAGCCCCGCCCACTGACATAGCTTGGGACCCAGAAAACGGCTCCACTACGGTTTAAACTATAGGTTGACAGTTGTTTAAACTTAGTTTGTATATGAGATTTTGGTTTAAATTAGAGTGTTAATCAAATGTAAGATAATCATTAGTTTAAACCATGATTGAAAAATTAACCCTTAGTCAAGCAACATTAAATTGTATTAATAATAAATATATAAAATGTAGCAGTGTTTTTGAAAATAAATTCTATCTTATAAAAGTGTAGATACAAGAATATTTAATTAAGACTTAAACATATTTAATGACACTGTGTTAAACAATCTTCTCCTGTTGTTTCAGTTTTCTATCTTCAAATTTAATGTATTAAATTAGAATAAACTCATAGAAAAGGCTTACTGTATTATAATTCAAACATATTACAAAAGAAAAGCAGATTTTGGTCACAAGCTTAACACAATTTTAGCTTAGGTTTTTCTGAACCAATATTTCTTGAAAGCATTTAGATTTATTAACAAAGCAACCAAATTTAGAATCAGTTAATTATTCTCCACAAAAACCTGTGTTTTAGGTTAATTAATATCAAACACAAACAACGAAAAAGGCTTACTTTATCATAATTCAAACACCTATCCCTATTAAACTAATGCCAACTTTATTTTATATTATATTCTTATAAAACCAAATTGATTTTATATTTTTCGCTTTTGAATTGCTGAATATATATATCTAGATAAATACCTTATATTAGTAGTCAGAGCAATTCTTAATTATAATATATCACTACAGACAAACTAATATATAAACATAAAAAGAAAATTAGCGATCGCAATAATATATTCCAACCTACGGAAAAAAAGGAAAACAGAAAATTCGTACCAATTAAATATAACCACATTCTGGACCGTCCGACAGACAACATATTCCGTAAACATGGTTTCAACTTGGCATACCGAATCTCCAATAGCCTGAATAACATCCTCAAAACCAAGATAAAGCCAAATATTATCAATAAATTTGACAATAGTGGAGTATACAAACTCAAGTGTGACGACTGCGAAAAAAATTATATAGTTAAAACTGGCAGATCCTTTACACAAAGGTTTAAAGAACATTTACCGTCACATAAAAATCATCTCTCCATACATACTTCCAATTTTGCCGAACATTTGATAAACACCAATCATAATTACACTAATATCAATACCAATCTTGATATCATTCATAATGAGAGTAAGGGACACCGTCTCGACGTATTGGAGGAATATAATATATACATCACCCAAAAGAAACATCCCAACATACTTCTTAATGAGAAATTGAACTTCGCAGCCAACCCGATCTACGATATAATCTTATCTCTGAATAAACAAATGGACTTCCACGGCGGTTAACTATCATCCGTCTTATTTTCAGTATCCGTCCGGAAACGAACGAATAATGATGTGGCCACACCCGGACATTTTTAAAATAAAATTTAACGAAGAGCTAGCCTCCGAATATTTCATAACAATGTTTTTAATATCGTATATGTTCAGTGTTGTGTTAATGTGTTTTATTTAAGAGTCCTGCACCTGACGAAGCCGACTGTGATCGGCGAAACAGCTGTAGTGATATACTATAATTAAGAATTGCTCTGACTACTAATATAAGGTATTTATCTAGATATAACCAACTTTATTATTTACTAGGTCTATTTGACCAGTTTGAAATACTGCTTTACCTTATTTCATCTTGGTCATATTTTATAACTTGAAAATTGCCTCTCTCCTATATAAAATAAAAATCTGTGCTCTATTCAATCGTCATTCCCATGAAAATATTGTAGTATATAATAGGCTAGCGTGGCCCGGTGGGTGCTGGCTAACGTCACAGGCTCAGCCAGACTTGGCCTTGCCTGCTCGTGAACACTAATGTATGTCTAGTATCTGTGGGTGAGGCCTGTCTACAGTGTCATTGAGCACAAAGCTCTTGGGTTTAGGCAGGCAATTTATTCTATTACCGAGGGAAAAATGCGATAAATTTTGGTTTGTAGGTCGACAGAATCTGCCTCGTAGTAAGTTTACTGACTGGTCACAAATTACTATTAACACGAGAAGTCAGATGAAAACCTTCTTTGAGAGTATGGAAACATTATTTGGCGGAGAGGCAATGTAGTTTTGTGCTTCCTAATATTATACTGACCTTAATTCAAAGCTTGGTCAAGATTTGGGACAAATACGAATAAAGTTATGTAAAAATCCTATTGGGCGCTTACAAAAAAATAGTTTGTCTATCGCAATAGCAAAAATCAAACTAATTAACTTTCAAATATAAGGTGTACCTGTTATAATTTCATGATTCAATTGTAATAGTGTATGATGTTTGTTAAACTCTATTGATGAGTATCAATAAATAAGATGTCAAGTTAATAAGCCAAAATAGAACTTGAGATCTTGAAGTTAAACACTGAACTTTGTCTTGTAAAGTTGACAGGTAAGAGTTTAATTATTTAAATAACATTTATTAATGTTAGAATTAATTTTGGAAGTATTTAATCCATAAAATTAATTAAATTAAGATGTAGTTTCCATCTTATGAGTATAGTTAACCACCATCTTATGAGGGTAGTGAAAGGATAAAGTTTTCAATTATGATTGAGAAATTCATACAACGCAATATTGCCAAGCTCTATACAGGTTAGTGTGTCTTACAACAGCCTGCTCGTTAGGGAAACTTGCAAATTAAAGATACAATATCCAACAAAAGCCGAGACGAAGGAACCCTTCAACTTTGTTATTAAACTCAACTCTTGTTTCTTTGAATTGCGGGGGGGGGGGGAGGCTATGCAAAACAGAAAGACAAAGTTAAAGAAACCACGTTTTATCGTTTGAAATTATGGGCAAACAAATGTTAAGTTTTTTTTAATTAGTTGAAGGATATTAATTTTTTGTTAGCATCACTGAAATTTTCACCAAGTAATACAAAAGCTGTCGATAGATGACTGCCTAATTTCCTTTAAATAATTTTAAGATACAAATTTTGTTTCTTGGCCCAACTTTTACCTCTTTACAATATTTTTTTAAATAAATCGAAACTGTTTTACATTCAATATTGTAAAGTGTTGCAACTTCATTTGAAAAACACGACTTTTGCGCACATGTTATTCAGTTGTTTGATCCATTTTGACAACACAATCTCTATAATCCAGTTGTAATACATCATACAGGAACAGTGAGTATTTAATTTTATACTAATATTAGCAGGAACCCGTGGCTAAGCTCGCAAATATGAATTAAATTAATATCAGGTGAATATTAAGCCTTACCATTACATGCAATGCATAAAACATTATCAGATCCGAGTTCCCTGGGCCAAAAAATTGCATAGAGAGTTTTGTGCAAATGGAACTATGTTTTCCAATTAGGCTTCTACTCATGATGTGCTAAAAATCATTCTAACAACACCGGCCTGTAGAACGCCAGAAACAACACTCTTTATGCAAAACAACCTTTGCCTATTTATAACTTAGCCGATATTCATAACGAAGATAAAGCTGTGAATGTTTACAATAAATATAAATTAAACTTACTTCTACAAGTACAGAGTTGCTATCTGGTACATATTAGTCTGAAGTGATAACCAAGAAAGATAACCATTTGCATTTGACTGCATGTGTTTAAGGGCTAAAATGGGATGGCTACCCTTAAAAATAAATAATAATCCATACACTTTGAATTTTCCCTAAAGCTAAAGAACTGAAACTTGGCTCCCATTACACTTAACTTATATAAAGGAAAGAAGAAACAATTGCATTTCAATTATTTGTGTCTGAGGTTTAATTACAATTTTATCACTTACTGGGACATAAATCATCTTGTATGGAAAGTATAAATGGAAAAAATAGATTCAATTGGTCGAAGTTCATTGTACGTTTTTGGTCCAGGGTTCTCGGATTTGATATAGTTTTGTTTTAATTGCGTATAATGGTAATGGTTAGGTTCCATACTTGCCTGATATTATTATCATTTATTCATATTTGAAAACGAAGCAGTTTGTTCCTGTTAGTAGTCGTACAATTAAAATGTGTCTGAATTCAGTCAAGCATTGGTTCTCGCATGCCGATGGAAATATTAAATTCTGCTCATTCTGCTGACTTTTTATTACATTTTGCTCAGTGAAATAATACAGTGGAACGTTTATAAAAGAGTAGGGCTAAAATTATTTTTTTGTGAATTAAATATTGTATTATTTATTCATTTCTTACACATTTTTAATAAGAGGTAAAGCGATAAAACACCGTAAAACTACCCTTCTTAATCATTTTTATGATTTTTGCTTTTAACTATCCGTATCATTTCAGTAAATTATGGAACAGCATATTAGAAAGATATTTGTCAATATAGAAGCATCACAATTAATTACTCAAGAGGGTCTATTGGTAGATTTAAAGAAAAAAACGGTTCGTGCTTTCCCAATTATTAGTGTATTAGTTTCATCGTCATATACAATTTATACAAACACTACTATCGTAACAACGCTAAATGTTTCACAAATAAATCATTATTTTTTAAATGCTTAAATTTAATTGATTTATCTTTCAGATCAAGTCAGAATATAATTAATATTTTTATTTAACTTTATTCAGCCATCATCAATCATATTGACAATATGATTAATCAATATTGAACATATTGACAGGATATAACCGCGATGCGCGCGCACCCTACTGCCATTAAGTAGAATCATTATTAATGATAGAGTCTAATGAATAAAATTTTCATGTCATATTCTGATAAATATAAAGCTGTAATGGTAATTGGTTATAAAAAGTGTCGGAAGTTATGGTAAACTTGAGATAAAGAGTTCCAAATGGTTAAGCGATTTTTTAAATTTGAGAACTTGAATCCTTTCTGTGTCTCTTTTCCAAGTATATTTGTGGTATTTATTGCACAAATTATAAATATTTACTGACATTGTAGTGACACAATTTATTTTTACTACCCTCATATAATATGAATACGTAAAATTGTGCTTACTATATACTGAAGTCAAACCCATAGATTTTGGAAGTAGCATTGCAAATAAGATTTGTTAAAACAACTGCACCCTACTTTATCGTCTCTATTACCGTGTGTTTATCACAAACTGTCTGAACGCAGTAGGAATACTTAGAGATTTTATGTATAATAAATGTCACCGTAAACTATTCATGGAGTATATGTTAAAAGCATTTTCATGCTAAGTTTGTTCACAGTCGTTACTTGTAATTATTTCACCAATAAACTATAACATTTGTTACAGCTGTTTCGCAGTTAATCATCTTCAGTTTTCAGAATGTTGTCGAAAAGAAAGCATGCTGTGTCATATAGGCGAAAAGAATTTAGAAAGCCCGCGGCAAGTAATTGTAGATTTGAGTAGTGGACTGATAGCGTGCAGTCAGTCGATGTCCGGTTGTCATAAGATGCGCATCTACGTACTGTGTTTTTTTAAATGTGTTGTGTTTTATGTGTTTTATTAACGTTTTGACAACCTCTATATATGGAGGGCTTTTCTGAAGATGGGATAGACGTCCCGAAACGCGTCAAAAGAACAATATAAATATAAATATAAAGAAATATAAAAGGTATTGCACTTTATTATATATATTAGTGACCTGGATACTATAAAATCGAATTTTTGTTAACTTATTTTCAGTACCAAAAATTATGAGGGGGTTAAAGGAGCTTTATGAACACTTTGTATGTACTTGTATATTGATTCGGGTGCTAAAATGATAACCAATAAACACAGGTCAAACAGAAGACCTGCAGTGCAGGAAGGACAATCAGTTAGCTATTGGTAAGACGTGAAGAAAATATGTATGAAGAAGTATTTACAAGACCGTTATTTCAGTTACGAAACAAATCAAGCTTAGCAGGAGATCTATCTTGTGTTTAGGTTGAACTTTAATTAAGGTCGTTCAGATATCTTCTCTCTATATTTTTCTTTTTGGAAGAATGAAATTCACTTACGCAGACCTCAACTCCGGAGGGGTACTGCAGAACTCACCCTTACCTTGCATGCAAGTTAGAAACACTACCCACTAAAACATTATCACCCCTCCCAAACAGACATGCACTAGGGTAGCACCATCTAAGAACTCCCTAATGGCTGCAAACTGGATAAATTATTTGGAACAAACTGTAATAGTTAGAGGCATGCATGGTGGAATCTTAAGCTATGTAGAGGTAATGCAGACTTCATTCTACAGTATGTCACCAAAGATTGCGTCTGATTGAGGCCTACCGTCTTCTAGAATGTCAAATATCTTGCAGATCTGTACATATATCTAGTACCGAGTCACGTGCAAGTTTAAACAGTCAAAAAGAGCATATCTGAGCAAATATGGTATGGTATTTGAGCATTCATCTAGGGTATGGATGCCAGTTGACCCTAGAATGGTCGAATTCCTCACATAACTCTGCTGGCGTGCGACACTGTCTGTAGTCTCTCCAGGTTCTCTTGTTGATGTTGCTGGTTTGCTCATTGATCGCACTGTTAACAGAAAAAACTTCGTTAGTATGTTAAGTTAATGGTGCTACGCCTTCGAGAGGCATCTTTGAATACGCATTCCTTCGGAGACCGTATTATGAATATGTTATCTCCCAGCAACGAACAGTCTGAAACCGTATTTATAGCCCTAAAAAGAAACAAGGGCCAGCTCCACTTTTCTGCTTGGCTTTGGTAAGTAATTTATTTTGAAAGTTATTTTTTATGCAATCAAAGATAAGTTCAATGTAGATAGAAATAAAATAATATTTACTCAATGAAAAGGTTTACAATGTAAGAAATTACACTTGGACTTTGACATTTTTGTTTTTCATTTAGTTTGACATGGTTAAGCTTGTAATAAAACATTGAGCACAACAGTATCAATACTAAAATACCACTGACGGAAAAAAACTAATTTGGTAACCATATTCCTGTCAGAGTAGGCCTACTCAATTAAGAGATTGTGACTTACTATAAAATAGTGAAAAGACGTGGGGGAAAATTTTAATATTTAATCTATTAAGACAAGGGTTCTGCCCATTCTAATAACTTAACTATGTCAAAAACCTGACTGGAAATACAAACAGACGAATTTTAAAACTTAAAGCAAGTAAAGTTAATAAATAAAAACATATAACTTCCCTTCAAGGAACTGTTTACGTCAAAACTTTTCTTCGTTTCCGGGTTTAACCGAGTCGTTTCGTAGAGATGATGGCTGTTGTTTAATTATACTTTTATTTAGACTTCAAACAATAGAGGCCAACAGTGAAGATATATATATTGCATAGTAGAATACGTTTAAAAATGAGCAGACCTTAGCAGAAAATTAATTCATTTTAAACACTCTTTTGTTTTAGGACTTCGATTAAATTTAGCTATACATTTTCTACACATTTTGTTATTAGTTTTTAGACAAAGTCAAGAGGATGGTGATTGTGGCTCCACTCATTAACTCATAAAATAGTCACTAAATTTTGACAGATAATATATCATTACATTTTATAAACTATTATATATATATATTTTACAGTCTATATTGTATTGTCCAATTGTATTATTTTGGTTTCGATCTGATATTGTTTGATTTTATTATAATACTTGTATTATAATATCGTAATTCTCGTATACTTCCTTATGTAAACAAATACTTTTACATGTTATTATAAGTTTTAAAATCGTTTAAGTCATGCCGCAAACCTGGCTTCCCATAGTCAGTTCTCTAAAACGTTGAGTAAGAAACTATTAATGATAAATTGATTACTTTTCAGTGATGAATGCGTATATGGCTTTAACAATATTTATATATAATAGTTTATGAAAGTGAAACTACTTTCCATTTTGTCGCTAGACGTCCGATTTTCCTTAATATTATATAACGTGTCTAAACAAAATTGAATTAAATAGGGTAGACTTGGTTTCTTATTTGAATTGTTGAGGATAGGTAATTATTTAAGGGATGCATGGAGATTTATTATACCTATCCTCACGGCAAGGTGGGAATGTGTAAGGCCTTTCTATGGTGGACGACGAACCTTGTGACCTATCATCGGTGGTGTTGGGAGAACTCAGGATTTTACATCTAGTTGTTCCTTGTTTAAACGTAAAACAATTATTTTTTTACAATAATACAAATGGGAGGAAAGCAAAACAGATTAGCATTATTAATAGAGTCTACTCTAATTGCTGACAAGGGAAAATAGTTTTTGCCTAGTGAAAGCGACTTAGTGACTGGAGTTTTAGTTTTAATAGGCTACATCTAATTACAAATGTGTACAACCAGAGAGCTCTGCAATCTGCTCACTTCGCTCACCAAACCCTGCAGAGACCCTCTGCTTCACAGCTCACTCCCCACCTTCACTCGCGGCTGAACAAAAGTAAACAGATTATTGTATACTCTTATATATATCTCCGGAAGTGACGATTGTTTATGGTAGAAGCATTTGGATTGGGCTATTGTGGTCACATTGATACTGACAAATGCGCAGTAGGGCCAGAGATTTTTTATGAGTGACAGGAATAGTTTTTATATAATAGAAAGTTTAGTTTACTATGTTACTGGCGTCACTCGCTATTACTTTATTCACGACTATGTAGAGCAATGTTAATAATTTTTTTGTGAGCAACAATTGATACCAGGTACATTAACGTAAGCGTGGTCTAGTTATGTTTTATAGTTCTTCTAAATTGATTGATAAAAACGTTGGTTTGTCGCTATTCCGAATATTGATATAATAAATATATATTTTGACTTACCGTCTACAATATTCAATGTCCTATCGCATACGATGGCCGTTTCAGCTATTCAGCCATTTTCAAGTATTTTTCAGCAGGATATCCTTTGTCACTTATTAACACGAAACACTCATTATAGTGCACTAACACAACGCAATACATTAACATACGGTACAATAGTTAAAAAAGTTAAAACAGTCAATTCAAAAATCAGAGTACGTATCGGAATATTGTTCCCAACCAGTCGTATAAGATAGCAAATTGAATATTGTACATGGGAAGTCAAAATATTTATTTAAATTGATTGTGTTTGTTTTTAGAATTTGTATATTAAACACTTGTATTATTGTCTTTTAAACACTCAGTCGAGACACGCTTGAGGCGTATTGAGTGAAAGATTAAATTTAAAAGCTTTGAGGCCAGATCTATTAACATGTTTAAAAAAAACTAAAAAAATAGGGTATGTACCAAGATTGCATAACTCCTTAACTTACTTTACAATGAGCTGTCCAATTCATTCAGACATCATTCATAATATTTTAACTTAACCCCCTCATGGCTTCTAAGTACCTGTGTAATATAATAGTCTACCTCTTCATATATCCTAGTTTACCCACCTGACTATGTCTGGAATGAGCCTATAGTCCATTTTTAAATTGCATTGTATTTGGATCACTTAAGCTGCCATTTCTTCAATGTCTCCTTTCTAATTTGTTCCCCCTGTTGAGTAGTCGCCTTGATCCATTCTAGCTTTCTCCTTTGAGCATGTCCATTCAGGGTACCCCTGCCAATACAACAGGAACGTCTGTTGAAATAGTCCTATATGCACGAATGAACCTAATGTACAAGAATATACTAAAGAGGTATTGTCTAACTATCTTTACATGTTTTAGTCTTGGTTAGGTTAAACAGTACACACAATTTGGACTGGTGTTAACTTATTTAAAATCATTAACATTAAACTTTAACGTTACAGTTAAAGCCTGATTGATTTGCTTCCAATAGTAATAGTTAAATATATTCTGGTGACATCAAGGAAATTAAAAAGTCAAAATACTTAACTAAGATGCTTGAACATTTACCTTGATTTGAAAAAGAATTATTTTGACATCATGATTTGATTTTTACAAAGTATCTCTGAATGAACTGAACTTTGTTTTAAGCTGTATTTCTTTTTTAAATACATTTCATGGCACAGCGATAACTAACGAAACTTTTACTTTAAATCTTACACGTAGAAGCAAATGGCGGAAGACGACTTGCTACAAGTTTTGCAAGAGTATTATAAATGCACTATTATTACAGAGATCGCGCGCATTCTAACAGTCAATGTTGGCAACTTTGATTCAGCTGTGGATTGCTAAAGCTTATCAGCTGTTTACGTTTGCCACATATTTTAAATAAATAGGGGAAGGTGGGGCAAAGTGAACCGAGGGTCAAAGTGAAATTGGTACTGTACAGTGCTTCAATCTTTTTGAAATTAATATAAGTTGTCCTTTGTCATCAGTTTACAGCGCACAACTAGTATAGATGCTATCCAGTGAAGATTGACGAAGCTATATTGTTTTGCTTTATGATCGAGCATTCTTGGTAAGTTGAACTAGTTACTCTATTTGTAATGTAGGCATATTTATTTGAGTAGCGTAATTGTATTCTCTGTAAATAATATCTATATATAATGTATAAAACAGTGTGTGAAGTGAAATTGTGTTTAAAAAACACCCTGTGCTTAGAAGTGTCGTTTTATTTTAAGTGGCGTTGTGGGGCAAAGTGAAATGACTCATTTCATTCTACCCCACAGTGTAATAAATATGTTTCTTATACTTTTTTTTATCTCTAATGATTATTTGGTAAACACTAATGATTAACTATGCTTATTTAATCAGGCTTAGCCATTTCACTTAATTCTTTCGGTTTAAACTTGTTCTAAATCTCTTTTTTACTTACATTTTATTGCACAACTAGTGATATGATGAGTTGAAATATCAACGGGAAACATAAATTTTATTGGTTAATTATTTATCGCTATACTATTTTAAATTAAGTATTTAATAAAATTTAACGTTGTAATAAAATATTTTCAAAAATAGTGACCTACCTCCGTAAGCACAAGACTCTAGGCCTAGCTAATTTTCACGTAGGCCTAATTTATCTTATAGTCTCTATTTCATAAACTAATATGATTATTAATAAGCCTACATTATTTAATTTTATTTGCAGATTGGTGCAATGGTGCGAATCTATGTAAGACGAAGTTCTCAGCATAAGTGGTCTGAAGACGTCTACCGTAAACTTATGTCAGATGTTAGAATAGTTTTAGGCTAGTTATTTGGAATATGTTTTGAATGTTTTTTTAGATCCTCTCGTGGATATATTATTAGATAGTATTAATTTTATATAAGTATTGTATACTTATATTATGTAAGTATTATATATATATATATATATATATATATATATATAATACACAGACTGAATATTGTATAAGTAGTATAAATAAACCTTTACATATTTCACTTTGCCCAATGACTTATTTCACTATGCCTCACCATTGAGGCAAAGTGGAATGAAAATCAACTTATAGTGTTTTAGTAGATACAGTCAAAATATTCGTATTTACAAAATTATGCCATTGCTTTTTATTATTTATAAACATCAACTAAAGAGAAAAATCACATTCCAATGTTCTAAAAACGTTCGTTTAGCACCCATTTACAACAATTAAAAAATCATTCCACTTTGCCCCACCTTCCCCTACTCGGGGTCGTGGTGGATGGAGTATGTTGGAATAACAATTCTCATTCCTTTTTCAATCACTAGATCTAAGTCCGGTACTTGGTAAGTCTTTCCGCATTTACGATTTAAAAGTGGC
>JAGFPH010009701.1:27782-45177 GCA_018207615.1 Philaenus spumarius | reverse complement strand
AATTGGAATCTTTTCACCATTATACCTAACATTAATTGGAACATTAATCCTTTTTAATGCCCTATCACGCGGAATCTCGTCCTTGGCTTCTTTTGATAGCATCTTCGGTACGATATTTTGTTTGGCTTTCTGCCCCTTCCTTCGTTGAACTGACACCTCCCTCGATATCATCTTATTCAACCTCTCTTCGTTTTGTATCCTAACCTTATTGTTTTTCCTAGCTGTTGTCTCCGGCTTCCTGTCTTGACTGCTGCCGCACTTCCCTTCCATTACATCATTAATGCCTGTCTCACCTACTTCCGGTTCATTAACGATTTCAGCTTTGTTTACTAACTCGTTCATACTATTTTGATTAATCTTTACTTTATTTGTTTTGAGTGTAGTATTCGTTGCCTCGACTTCGTCGGATTTAATTACCTCCGATTTAATTAAATTGCTCTTTTTATTGGTTTTATAGTATCGGGAATTAATATTAAAACATTTTCCTTTTAACCGTGTTATTGCAACTTTTTTATCAATAAACGGGAGTTTAACATTTTCCTGACCTATTTTGAACATTGCAAATTTTTCTTGCATGTTTATTTTTGCCTGTAAACTATATAAAAGGTCACATCCCATAATTATTCTAGATTTTAGACCTTTTACTACCAAAAATTGTAAATCTACGCTTTTGTCAACCAGTTTAACTTCGATTAGGACTTGCTTGCTGATTTTTTGCACCTTTCCTTTTAATGCACCAATTATCTCTAAACACGCTACCGGTAGTTCTAAGATTTTGACATCTTCCGCCTTCAATTGCTCAAGGTAATCTTGCTGGATAACGCTTACTTCCGCTCCGGTGTCAATTTCCATGTAACTAGCATTCGTTCCAAGTTCTACGGGAATCGCGGGTATTTCTTCTAACGGTTTTTCTTCTATAACTGGTTCGTCTCTATTATCTAACAAGTCTTCCCTAATATTTACATTTAAACTACCTACTTGCGTAGGCTGACGTTCGCGCTCCTTTTCGACGATTTTTCCGCCTACTTCAGGTTCGATTCCACTATAAGGAGTAACTTTTTTATTTCCTAATTTTTCGGTGTTTACACGCGTATTTAATTTTTTAGTATTATTTTTTTGTTTTTTTTGTTTTTTCATCGGCCCTGTCATTCCGAAAAAATCCATCCTTTGTCAGAACCTCATTTCTTAGTTTTTCGGCTTCTGGTTAGGATTTGAGTTGGAAGGACGTGGTTTATTGGAGTTTGGGTGATTAGAGTTACTTGGGTTTTGAGCATAGGATCTGTGGATTGGTGGGTTACTCCGAGGTGTGAAATTATGCCTGTTTTCCGTTTCCTGAGCGTCCTGGGGTCTACTTCGCCGATTTTCCTCAATCATGTCTACATTATTTAAGAACTCTATCGCGTCTTGAATGGTTTCGCTAGGTTTACCTATGCTGGCTAGTCTTATTTGCTCGCTGAAATGTTGCATCACCGTGAATACAAGGAAACCTTCAGGTAGGGGGGGTTCTAAATCTCGCGCTTTGTTTACTACCATACAGAAATATTCGGTTCTGCTAGCGTTTCCCCTTTCTACATACCTATTATTTTCTATATAATTCCTGACCGCTTTTTGTTTTTGGAGCGACCAGTAATTACTCAAAAAAACCTCCCTAAACTCGGCATACTTCATCTCATCGCGATCTGTTATATTATACCATTCGAGTGCGTATCCCTTTAGATGGCGTCTTATGAATTTTATTTTCTCCCTATCTTCTAAATAAGGATTCAACTCGTCCATTAACCCTTCTATTTCTCTTAAAAATTGTTTCGGCCTCTCTTTACGATTTCCCCAAAATTCAATTTTATTTACTTCGCTGTCAAACCGCGGCATTACAATTCCTACATTCCTACTCCCACTTCCCTGGCTTATCACGTTTCCTATTTTCGTTTCAACGCTCTGCACCCGACTTTCCATTGTCCGGAACCCTTTGTCTACGTTGTCCTTTATGGTGGTTGTGGTTTCCTCCAGAAAATGGATAGCGCCTTCAATTTCCCTAATCTTCTCTTCTCCCTTGGTGTGTTGTTCCTTACACCTCACGCTTTCTTCCTCCAGGCTTCGTTCCAGGTCTCCCAGCTTTCCAGAAATAACTTTGTATAACTCTTTCTGCTCCTTCTCTCGCTGTAGCCTTTCTGCTGCCTTTTCTTCCCGGATTTTTTCATCCTTGAGCCGTCTTCTTTCCTCTTTCCTTTCCCGTTCTTCCTGTTCCCTCTGCTGCCTGGCCGCCAACTCTTCTTGCTTTTCTTTCCGCCTGGCCTCCTCCCGTTTCGCCCTGGCCTCCAGTTCTTCTTTATCTTTCTTCGCCCTTTCTTCTTTATCCTTTTTGTATTGTTCGAAGAACTCTTTCATCGCCTTATCCGCCATATTTACTTTTTAATTGTTTTAACTTTTTTTAAATTATGTTTAATTTTTTAAACTTTTTAACTTTGTTTTTATCTGTCGCGTCGGAAAACTCCCAATTATTTTTAATTAATTTTACACCTATTTTTTAGGCCTACGCCCCCCAAGCTTCCGATTTTACCGCGACAAATTTAATATACTGGTTAATTATTATTACTTGTTTAATTTTCACTCCCCCTCTGAACCTTAATAAGACACGAAACCGGGAAATATTTCAGACACGGGAAATAGCAGTAGTATGGCTTAATATTAAACACAATTCTAAAGCTAACATACACAGTTTTAAGCACAAATAATTTTACGTTAGTTCTTTGACCTATTTTTACTTTTGGTTAACTTTTTAACCACAAGTGAAATCGGCCAACACCGAAGGGCGCCAATTCTACAACGAATAACTGTTTTTGAGAAAATTCTTCGTTGGAGAATAAGTTATTTCCACCTACTGGAAGTCTTATAGGCAATCTCACTTTGTTTGGCCTAGGTGAAATAACTATGTGTCGAATACTCAGTTCACTGACTATTCTGACAAAAAACTTTACTTTATACTTCCAGTAATTTATTTTTAATTTTAGCTCAGTAAGAACACAAGTTAATAATTTTACTTTTTGTAAACCTCTGAAGAGTGAGTACACTGGAACTAACCTTGTAAATTGCTTATTTGTGCTTGCAATTATTTTATGAAATTTCACTTTATCAATTCTTAATCTAAAATTCATAAACTATTGGGATATTTGAATACTAGGTGTTTTTGTAAATAATAACCTTTTATAAAACAAAATAAAATTTTAATAATTTCTTTTTTCTAATTTTAAACATAAAACAAAATTCTCGTATTTCATATTTTTCAAATAAAACCAAATAATAACTTTCTTCTCAATTAAAATAATAACTTTTTTAAACTATAAGGCAGAACTAATCTCTTAATTAATTATAATTTATTTTAATATTTTATTTCTCAATTTAATTTAATTTATACTTTAATGAAAATTTGAATTTACGATTTAATGAATTTACTTCTTTAATTAATTACAAATATTTCTTAATCTAACATCCTACGTAACCCAGTATTTAAAATAAATTTATTTGAATTTACTTCAGGCAATTTAATGGGGACTAACGTATTTTACGCTTCTACCGACCTTTTCACACTTGTCCAGGCGTCGCGACGTTGTGGTGAAATCCGCGAACGCTGTCTAGTGATGACAAGCTACAGATGTTCTGCGTGCTGATAGAGTTGTCTTGTGGGTGAAGGTGGAGTCCTGTAGGGTTGTCTGGATGTATGATGGATGTCTTCTTAAAGATGGATGTGGTGATGCCGTGTCTGCTATCCCGGTTCGTCTATTCCCTCGTAGCTACAGTTGCATGTCCTGGTGGCCGCCTGGTGGTATCCTAGAGTCCTGTCTGGAAGCTATACGAATCACTCCATGTATCAGCTGTCCTGTAGGCTATGTTTTTCTTCCAGAAATCCCAAGTTAGGCCAACTTGTATAGACTAAGTTGCCACTGACGTTCTTGTAGAGTTAATTCGGTGTCTATTGCTGCATCCCAGATGATAACCGCTATGCCGTATCTTCTTACTTGTTATAAAAATTTAAAGTTTAACGAAGAAAATACTCAGCTTCTAGCACGCTGAAGTATTTTATAAAAAACAAGTATCTGCTCTCGATGCGTTAACTTACATCGCAGAAATAATAATCCATCCCGAGTTTCCCCGAGCAATCGTTTATATATTGTTTTTCGGCACTATTTCATTGCCAAACTAAGCTTTCTACCACTGTATTTCGAAAATGCTTTAAAATCCATTTTTTCGCCAATTTCAAACTACTAGTTTACGTAACTTTTCATCCTGAATTTTATTATAAATTTTTCATAATTTTGTAACATGATTTAGCCTTTGTTTTAATTAAGTTTCTATTGTTTCTTTGAGTACGCCCCTTTTCGTAAACTGGTCACCCTGTTCTCCTTCCATCAGTCTCGTCTTTGGACCTCCCCTCTACTGTCTTGCGTTCTTATCTGGCTTCCCTCAGTTTTGTGCTATGGAAATCCTTTTTCCATGTAACCCTTCCAGGTTTTATCCGATTTTCCTGAAACTGACATCATTTTCCTCAGCTCGTTGTTACCTTTCCACACGAACTCGAGTGACGTTCGTACGACTCCTGGTTCGCGTACACGACCCGCGCGCGTTTTTCCGCGGCGATTTTTCCCGGAAAAGTCTTAATTTTACACTTCTTTCGGTTTTTCTTTTTCCACTTTTCTTGTCCATTGGTTTTCATTCACTAGCCGGATTTTCATCTCATTTCTGCTTCTGGTTGTCTTGCTGTGGAGTTAGGGACTTCAACGATTTTTCACAAACTAGGGTTTTACTTTACTCCCGAAACATATTTCAAATACTGGATTATTTTTACATAACTACTTCGTTTGCATACTATTTACTATTTTGAATTGTTAAAAGTTTGAGTTTAAATTTTCCATTAGCTGTAAAGGTGCAAATTCTATCACCTTTTTCCTTTTATAAATTTTCTAGTTTTTCTTTTACATTATATTTTACATTTATCAATACTAAAACTTGTTTTAGTTAGAATTTAAAAAACTTTATTTTTAACCTATTTTTTTATCCTTTAAACTTTATGAATTACCATTAACTTTTTTATATGACAAAATTTCGCTAAAACTTATTTCACCTTTATTTTAGGCCTTTTCAAGAAAAGCCTAAAAAACCTTTTCTTTTTTAAATTAGAGGAATTTTGAAAATTTTCTCATTCTTTGAAAGCTCGTATCTTACGTAACTTTATGATTTTTTAATATCTAATCTTGCAGTAAATACACCCGCCGTTAGCGTAATGCATTTCCCGAAGATTTTTATTTTTTATTCAAATCTTGGATTTTGGCTTCCCGTAGGAATCTTTTAAGTAATTTTTATAAGTTCCCAATCCTTTTCAGACAGGCAGGGTCCAAAAGTTTAATTCTACCCGATAACAGACCGCCCGCGTATACATGCTGATCTCGTGACCTACATTTGGCTTTAACTCCCGGCAAGTCCATATTATTCAAACTTACAAAATTAATTGCAAATTTAAACTCAAGACCTACAACGAGTTTTGTCCGTTGTAATACCTATAAATATAATAAAAACATGTCTGTCTGTCTGTTGGTGACGGCATCAACTGAGAACGGCTGAACGTATAGATCTGGTGTTTGAGCCATTAGACGCAGCATTTCTTCGGGAAGGTTTAGGAGAAATTCACATTCGAAAAAGTCCATCCGTTCAAAAGTTGTGATGCAATTAGTGAAGTTTCGCTCGCTTTTGGGAACGTTTCTGCATGTAACTTTAGACCGGTAGCACCTATATTCAATTAGAGATACTCATTGAATTCAGCTTGCCAAGTTGCCACTGAGCCGTTTCTATAGGTTGCATAGTTTAGGAGTTATAAAACAAAACGTGTGCATTTTTCTTTAAACTTTTTAAACGACTATAGCTTTTCAATGATAGGTCGTAGGAAAAATCTTAGTCCACCTTGGCAATTGAAAATTGAATTCTCTACATCTTTTATATTCGACATCTATTGTTTTCTCCAACATGATCTAAGAAGTCAAAAATGCGAAAAAAGTTTGATATTTTTGCTTTAAGGTATTTTTGGATGAAACTTTTAAAACTTGTTATTTGTTCTTCTTCTTAAATTTGCTAATATCGTTTAATTAACTGTACCTAAACTTCATATGTTAATAATACACCAGAATTTGTTATTGCACGTGTACAATGTCTTAGGTGCATCTGCAATATATATAAAGTTACAGAGTCTGAACACATCTGCTACCGACACCCTTGCTACCTCCACACACCTATTTTATAACTTATTGTAAATAAAACGTACGATTAATCATAACCTCAAAGCTAAGATGTATTATGTGGCTAAAAAACACAAACTTAACCTACAAGTTAGAATAAAACTTGTTTTAAATTATGAAATCAACTAACTGTTAAAGGAAGCTGTCAGCAAGATCAACAAATTGTTACCACGGGAAATAGAAAGCTCTTAAAGCAAAGAAATTAATGCCTAAATGTTATGTTGAAAAGTTGTGTAAGTTTCACTGTCATAAAATAAAACATTTAGTCCGCAGCACAAACAGCACTACGTCTCATTAATTATTGAATGTAGGGTGTCGTATTAAAACTTTCAGTCTCTGGATTTACCACTGTATAGCCTATGTGTATTCACTGTGTGTATTTGTATACAAACTGATTTAGGAAGAAACAATGCTCACCCGTTTCAATTCTTCAGTCGATATAGTCGAGACAGAAGCAGGCTCTGGTTTTAATAAAGGCACAAGATTTTGTATCACTTCGGTCAAATGAAAATTCTGAAAAAATATATTCACATCATTATAGGTACAATAAGTAATCTCGTTCACAAGAAAGAATCTTTAAGATGTATTCCCACACTGTTAATTTACTAGCAGTTCCAAAGTAGCTAGTATTCCAGTACCAGCGGTCTAAACACATCGGTGACTTGTGTTGTACGTGTTATTTCATTAATCATGTCTTCTGTTGAGTAAACTGTAAAAGTGTTAGGATGGGAGTACACAAAGTGCCAAAAAGACAAAAATATTTGAAATAATTACATCAATAATTGTAGAACTGAAATGTTGCTCAAAATACAAACTACTGACCTGAAAATGAGCAAGCCTATTTCACCAAGCTAACCGCTGTCTATTGATTTATGTAATTAGGCTACCCTAGTGGTAATCTATTGATTATTTTAACTGCAGTACTTTCAAAAGTAAAGGGGTTTTTACCCATCATCTGTAATACCTTAACCCTCCAAGTGCTGACTATATTGCTCTTTAGCGCTAAAGGTTTTTTTGATTCTGTGCATGCTTATTAACTAAAATCATTATAAAATACTCACTAACAGTAAAGTAAAACTTATTATACATCATTTTAATCACAATTACATGCTCTTTACAGTAAATAGCTTTAAGAGGCTTACCTTATAATTTTTATCCTTTCATTTTGTTGACCAAAGTAGAAATTAAAAAAAAAATTTTTGTTCTAAAACCACTAATTCAAAATATGTAAAAGAAAGTAATGTAGAAAATCCAATATAGCCAAAAGTTTCACAATTTTATGGTGAATAGAAATATACATAACACTACTACTTTGCTGTAAAAAAAACTTTTTGTCTATAAAAAAAACTCCGTTTTTTATAAAAAATGGCTTTTATGCACAAAGAAGAAAAACTTGCCTCTAAAGATATAAAAGTACTGTCTAGGCCCAATATTTATGGTTTTAATTTGTTATAAAGGAATAACACATACATTATATACAAGAAGAAGAAAAAAAAGAAAAAATTATTATTACCGTAAAAATTATACAAAGTCTCTAAAAGTCACTATTTTCAAACACACCTCTAACAGCACTTGAATTGCTAAGTTAACTCATAATTACTTCAAAAATGAATAAACATTTACAAAAACAAATTAAAATAAGCTGATCTAAACTGAAACTAAAAATGAATAACAACTAGTGGATAAACAAACAAAATCCGAGTTCCGAGCATCTATCCACGCGTACTACACGACTAGATAGTTGATTTGACAATTCTGCCGAAGGTTTGTTTGAATCGATATCGCTATGAAACTCTGAACTATAATAGAAACACAACCATGCATAGAAGTATCCGATTGTATTAAAAATAGCGGCGTCGTACACATTTACAAAATGTGTTGCGCAAACGTCGCATATGCGATGTGCGTTACGGTGGTAACGCGAATTTTATACATCGCATATGCGACGTTAGCACTTGGAGGGTTAAACAAAACCTAGTGAATATTATACTTTGGCGTCATGTTTCAACGTCAACCAATAATATAATGTCTTGTGAAGTTATTTTTTTTAAATATGAGTTATAGAACTAATGTAATATGTTATAAGACTTGTTTTAAGGTTATTAAATGGATATAAATACAACCTTTATCATCAGTATATTCACTTTATACAAATTTAAAGAATATATACCCATTCGTTTAGCTTGGGATACATTGTACAGCATATAAACATATTTGATTATTAATTTCTTCATTATAATATTAATAAATAATTCTAAATCATTTGATATATCAATAATATTTTCATCTTTATTTTGATTTATAATAATGTAGGCTATATAAATAAATACAAAATTTTAACAAATATTCCTACAGTTATATAAAATCATTTACATCTAAATAATCCTTATGTGTATAATTATACACATTTACTGAGTTAAAAATCCCCTCAGCATATTTATATAGGCCTACATAAAGTTTGTTGTTTTTGAATGATGTATTTCTGATGTGTATCTAATGAATCTGCCGTGATTTTTCATGGCCCTCTTGTAAATAAATAAAGTACTTTTACATGAAAGTAACACACTATGTATATAATATATATATACGGTATATTGATTAATTGAAAATATTTTTGATCAATTCCTTTATTTAAAACCAAAAATATGTCTTTGTAACATGGACAGTATTGTAGATATCATATGTTTATTGCATCATATGTTTATACTCTAGACAATAGTCATATGTAAATAACTATTCAGCAATAATCATGACTCTGATAGATGGAATAATATTTAGAGGGGAAAAAATATTCATTCCAAGCAGTCTAAGATCAATAAATGGTAGCAGATAACTGCCACATACTTTCTCCCAGTTGAAACTTTATACCTTCCCAAGAGTAGCATAGGAGGTGGTTATTTAGCATTGCAAAAGTAGGAAAATGTTACCATCGAAAATATTAGATTCTTGTAACACACATCCATATTATATTATTATACTAGCTAGCCCGATCCAGCTTTGCACGGATAGACAAATCAAAGTTAAATGCATATTAACAAAAAATATATTATATCAATGAATATAAATTACACTACGTATTTCTTATGGGGAGTTTTAGTAACTTTCACCATCAAACCTCCCTTAAAATTTCTAAAATTTCACCCTCCCCTAAACCCTTTCTTAGCGAGCACCTAGGGCCCTAGAGGAAGCTACATACCAAATTTAATTCCAATAAGTTCGGTGGTTTTGGAGAAATCATGATTTAGTAACTTTGACCACCAAACTCCCCAAAAGTTTCGAATTTTTTTAAACCCTTTGTTATCAGCACCTACGGCCCTAGAGGAAGCTACATACTAAATTTCATTCCAATCCGTTCTGTAGTTTTAGAGAAATCGTGATTTAGTAACTTTGACCCCCAAACCATCCTAAAATTTCGAATTTTTTTAAACCCTTTGTTATCAGCACCTACAGCTCTAGAGGAAGTTACATACCAAATTTCATTCCAATCCATTCAGTAGTTTTAGAGAAATCATGGTTTAGTAACTTTGACCCCCCCAAAACCCAATAAAATTTCGAATTTTATGAAAACCTTTCTTAGTGAGCACCTATGGCAATAGAGGAAGCTACATACAAAATTTTATTCCAATCCGTTCAGTAGTTTTAGAGAAACCGTGACTTAGTAACTTTAACCCCCTCCCCAAACCCCCTTAAAATTACAAATTTTTTAAACCCATTTCTATCAGCACCTACGGTCCTAGAGGAAGCTACATACCAAATTTCATTCTAATCTGTTCAGTAATTTTAGAGAAATCTTGATTTAGTAACTTTGAACCCCCCAAACCCCCCTAAAATTACTAATTTGTTTAAAACCTTTCTAAGTGAGCCACTATGGCCCTAGAGGCATATACATACCAATTGTATTCCAATTCGTTCAGTAGTTTTAGAGAAATCTTGATTTAGTAACTTTGACCGCCAAACCTCCCAAAAATTTAGAAATTTTTTAAAACACTTTCTTAGAGATCACCTAGGGCCCTAGAGGAATCTACATACCAAATTTCATTCCAATCCGTTCAGTAGTTTTAGAGAAATCATGATTTAGTAACTTTGCACCTCCCCCAAACCTCCATAAAATTTTGAATTGTTTGAAACCATTTCCTATCAGCACCTAAGGCTCTAGAGGAAGCTACATACCAAATTTCATTCCAATCCGTTCAGTAGTTTTAGAGAAATCATGATTTAGTAACTTTGCACCTCCCCCAAACCTCCATAAAATTTTGAATTGTTTGAAACCATTTCCTATCAGCACCTACGGCTCTAGAGGAAGCTACATACCAAATTTCATTCCAATCCGTTCAGTAGTTTTAGAGAAATCGTGATTTAGTAACTTTGAACCTCCCCCCAAACCTCCCTAAAATTTCGAATTGTTTGAAACCATTTCCTATCCACACCTACGGCCCTAGAGGAAGCTACATTACCAAATTTCATTCCAATCCGTTCAGTGGTTTTAGAGAAATCATGATTTAGTAACTTTGACCACCAAACCCCCAAAAATTTCAAATTTATTTAAACCCTTTGTTATCAGCACCTACGGCCCTAGAGGAAGCTACATACTAAATTTCATTCATATCCGTTCAGTAGTTTTAGAGAAATCGTGATTTAGTAACTTTAACCCCCCCCCAAACCCCTTAAAATTTCGAATTTTATAAACCCATTTCTATCAGCACCTACGGTCCTAGAGGAAGCTACATACCAAATTTCATTCTAATCCGTTCAGTAATTTTAGAGAAATCTTGATTTAGTAACTTTGACCCCCCAAACCCCCCTAAAATTTAGAATTTTTTGAAAAACTATTTCCTATCAGCACCTACGGCCCTACAGGAAGCTACATACTAAATTTCATTCCAATCCGTTTAGTAGTTTTAGAGTAATCGTGATTTGGTAACATTGAACCTACCCCCAAACCCCCCTAAAATTTCGAATTTTTTAAAAACATTTCTTAGTGAGCACCTATGGCCCTAGAGGAAGCTACATACTAATTTTTATTCCAATCCGTTCAGTAGTTTTAGTGAAATCGTTATTTAGTAACTTTGCCACCCCAACCCCCCTAAAAATTTGATTTTTTTAAATCCATTCTTATCAGCACCTACGGTCCTGGAGGAAATTGCATACCAAAATTCATTCTAATCCGTTCAGTAGTTTTAGAGAAATCGTGATTTAGTAACATTGACCCCCAAATCCCCCTAAAATTTCTAATTTGTTTAAAACCTTTCTAAGTGAGCCACTATGGCCCTAGAGGAAGGTACATACCAAATTGTATTCCAATGCGTTCAGTAGTTTTAGAGAAATCTTAATTTAGTAACTTTGACACCCCAAACCCCCTAAAATTTCTAATTTTTTTAAACCATTTCCTATCAGCACTTACGGCCCTACAGGAAGCTACGGTACATACTAAATTTCATTCCAATCCGTTTAGTAGTTTTAGAGAAATCGTGATTTTGTAAATTTGCTCCCCCAAACCCCCCTAAAATTTTTAATTTTTTGAAAACCTTTCTTAGTGAGCACCTATGGCCCTAGAGGGAGCTACATACCAAATTTCGTGCCGATCTGTTTAATAGTTTTTGAGAATTTTGCATAACAACCCTCTTTTTGGCCAAAAACCCCCAAAAATCAGTTATTATTATTACCTAAACGAGAATTTTTAGAAAGATGTTGTTTTTTGTATATGGTAGGGTACATTACGTGGTACAAATAAGACAAGTTTTATCAAAATCGTTAGAACCGTTTTTGAGAAATTTAGATTTTTCTCGTTTTTTTGTAATATTTGGGGGGTAAAACCCCTTAAAAATCCTAAATTTGAAAAAATGGAAAAAACGCCTGGAGATATTCCAGAACTACACCTACATACCAAATTTCATCAAAATCGGACCGTTGGTATGTTCTCCAGCTCTGTACACATCCTTACAGACAAAGGACACACGGACACACGGACAGACATCACCAAAAAAACACTTTTTTGGGTTCAGGGAGCATCAAAACAAAAAATTCCACTAAAATTTTTTTTGGGTTCAGGGAGCACCAACACAGATAATTGCACTAAACAATTTTTTGGGGTTCTGGGAGCACCAAAACAGATAATTCAACTAAAAATTCAAATTCGAAAATTTGGACGAAAACAATACTTTCTCCATATACTATGTATAGGGTGGAGAAAGTAAAAATACTTGAAGAACTACATGAAACACATTTAGGAATGACAAAAATGAAGCAATTGTCACGACGGTATGTGTACTGGCCTGTCATAGACACCGATATTGAACGAATTGTACGAAGTTGTGAACAATGCGCTCTAACAAAGTCCAACCCTCCAAAAGAAGTTCACTTTTGGGAGACGCCTGAAAGTAATTGGGACAGAGTGCATATTGATTACGCAGGTCCGGTTGACAATACCTACTTCTTAATCTGTATGGATGCAAAATCAAAGTGGGCGGAAGTAAGAATATCAAAAGTAACTCCTGATTCCTTCAAGACCATCAATCTACTAGATGATATTTTTGCTTTTCATGGTTATCCAAGACAAATGGTATCAGATGATGCTGCTATTTTCAAAAGTGATGAATTTCAAACGTTTTGCAAAAACAGTGGAATTTTTTGAAAATTCATTGCTCCGGGTCATCCGGCAACAAACGGTTTGGCAGAGAGAAATGTTCAAACCCTCAAACACAAACTTCTAGCTAACTCTAATGAACACATTCCAATTAAAGACAAATTAAGAAAGATATTGTTTCGATATCGAGCAACCCCTCTTGATAGAAAAATCACTTGCAGAACTTTATTTAAATAGAAAATTCAGAATTCGCTTGAATTCTATCTTCTCAAACAACCCGAAACCTTCAAGTAGCCACACATCAAGTCTACAAGAAGCTTGAATGTAAAAGAGAGCGTACAAGTTCGATTTTTCAAAAATAACAAAAACATTTGGGAGTTTGGTGAAGTATACAAGAAAATTGGCAAACTACACTTTTTGATACTTTTGGAAAGTGGAAGAATAATAAAAAGACATATTAACCAATTCTACTTAACACTAGTCAGCAAGAAAAATAAGAAGTGTGTTATTTTTGGCCCTATAAAGTGTTTTGATGTTCCACGACTTCCTCAAACTATAAATGAAGACGTTCCATAACTACCACATCCAGTTGTACCACCTCAAGAGATCAATCCCGACCAAAACCCAAGACGTTCGAAGAGAATGAGGAAACAACCAGATCGGTTTAAAGACTTATAATATCTTACTGTTTGTATACTTTTAAATACAGTAGAACCCCGATTATCCACGAGTGGATTACCCGCGTTGCGGCTTAACCGCGATCGCCAAAAAAATACAAATTAAATATGTAAAATAACCCAAATGCGATACTACGGCGAACAAAGTTTAGCGAGTGAAGGCCCATTATCTCGCGCGCAGACTGTAGCGCCACCTCAAAGACAATACAGTAAGCATATAACCTTCATAACAGGACTATTCCCACCCCCGTCAATAAAGGACTTTTTTACTCCATGCTGATAGAGATTGATATTGAAAGTGCATTTTGACAACAGTAGTACTGTAGTAGTTATGTACTGGACTGTTTTGGTTTTTTGTTTTTGTTCTTTGTAAATATGTAAATAGTGTGTGTGAAACTATGTAATTTTTCCAACATATAAAGGTACGTAACTGTGCATATTTAAATTAATTTTATTACCTGAACCTTTTGTAAAGATTAATTAAGCACTTATTTTAGTTTTACGGTCATTTTGAACTATTTCTAGGGCATTTTAGGTTAGTTTCGGATTATCCGCGATTCGATTATACACGAAAGTTCAGCCACCCATTATCGCGGATAATCGGGAGTCTACTGTATATGTTTAATTATATACCTAATGTACTAGAAATGAGTTAAAAATTTAAATTTGTAAAATTTTAATGTTTATCTCGGGGTCAGGCACTCGGCTTGGATGAACAAACTGGTTGTTTTATACACGCATTCATGCATTTAATATTTTATTATAATAGTTCAGAAATTGGCGTCTAATTATTTTTGAAAATTAAGCTTAATTTTAGTTTCTGAAAATTTTAAATAGGTTCACTTTGTTTAATAATGTTATTAACAGATTATACCAGTTTCTGTTGTCGAAAACCACTGAATTTACCACTGTACTGTTAATTAAAAAAACACTTTTAAAAAGAGCCTCACTTTTGCAAACGTATCTGGATGTCTTCTTCCTCAGGTTCACTCCGCGTCCTTCTTGTTCAAAACCTTGCCGCTTCCTCCTAGTACAGGTTTTACCTCCTCCATCATGGAAAAACTTGTATTTTGATTGGTTACCGGCAACCACGTGACCGTCTTAAAGTTATGGATGTTCCAATTTGCGGATGAACTTAGCGTATTTATGCATTGAATGAATAAGATAGTTCTCACTACTATTTGCAATATTTGTACACTTGCATATTTATTATAGACTAGGGGGCCCCTGCGTGCTCCGCACGCCAACCCCCAATGTAACCTTCTAAAAACATATGTTATGTTTTATTTATAATAAAGGTGTAGGATTAATAATAACCTCAAAACTAAGATGGTAAATAATGTTAAATGTTCAAATTAAATTATTTCTTATATTTTATAACAGCAGTTATAATAATGGTTAAAAGAACCAGCAAGGCTCAGGTCTACACTTAAAAACCCTAACCTAAAAGCTAGAAATACAACAATAATTGCTTCAAATTTTGAAATCAGCTGTTAATGGAAATATTGGAGCTAACAGCTACATTATCTCTTATTTTATTCAATTGGTTGCTATGGTAATAAATGTAAATACATGTGTTGATTTATCATTCTGGGCCTAACCTAAGAATTTTTTCCGACTAAATTTACAAATATTGGAATAGAAAAAGTTTTTATCGAAATGAATTATAGCCTATGTTACTCAGGGATAGTGTAGCTTTTTATTAGTAAAACTGTTTTTTCAATCGGTTTAGTAGTGCCAGAGATTACCCCCTACATACAAACAAACAAACAAACAAACTTTACCTCTTTATAATATGAGTATAGATATAGATAATTATATGTTAGAATAATTATTGTTGCATTACGTAATAGTTTTGTTATGTTGAAATATTATTTTTTAAATAAATTTACTATTACCGCGGAATAATAATGTAACTCTCTTTGGACTTTGTCAGCTGTTAGGCAATAATTGTTGTTCTTTATGCTAATTTACATTTACAATTAGTTTTTCTACCTACATAATAACATAATGAATCTTACGATCTAAAACTTCTTTATAATTTAATTTCAATAAACATGTTTTGGCTATCGTTCTAGATATACGTTTACATTTAATTTTTGTTGTAACTTAAGTCATTGGATTTTACAGACATCTGTTTTGTCGACTATACTTATAAACATAGCGTTTGCGATTTATCTAGCCTAATTCGATTAGTTACTAATTTACAAAGGATGGTTCTGCTGACATTTGAATATGAAATAAAGATTACTTAACTAAATAAATGGATTTTTGTATATGCTTAATATGTTTTAGTGATTATGGTGAAGTTATATAATAATTTTGCTAATTGGCGTCATCGGGTGTTGTGTATTATATTCTAGGCTAAATTTGAATATTTAACATTTGTCATAGTGGTTTAATTTAGTAATCTGATACATTTTGCATTGATTCTGATACGTTAATGGTTTCTTTTTTATACGGCTTGATTAATTTCAATAGTTTGGAAAGATTATCTAGTTTTTACACTTAGGCTTTTCTAGGCTATATGAATAGCAATCTAAAAGAAATCAGGTTTTTGTTTACAATGTTTCAAATGAGCTAGGCCAATGATTTTTAGGTCTAACATAGGGTCTTTTACTTATAGACTATTGAAATATTTGTCTTAGATGTGATTGGAACATTATAGACTATGTTATGTAAAGTTCTTATTTTCTTCGATGTATCCTAATTTTGTTTCCAATGGACTTTTGAATTTAAGTGGGGAAGAATATTGTAGATATCATAATATGTTTATACTCTAGACAATAATAGTCATACTTAAATAATTATTAAGCAAGAGGTTAGTACATTGTTATGTTCAAGTTCTGTTCGTTATAGACGAGATTAATAAAAAATGTGTTATAACAATATCTTGTTATAATTAATTAACCAATTCAAGACACAATAGACAGTTAAAGGTTAATCACTTCACACATAAACATAACAAAATGAACAGAGAATATGCCCAGTGATTAGTGATTATTTTTCTTGGGGGTTCTGGCAAATCAGTATGCATTTAGAATGTGTAATCTTATATAGGGCCTAGTATTTATAGGCTGCCTGTGATAAACAAAAATGTGAATACTACAGTTGATTAGAAAATTTAAGTTAATTTTTCAAAATAATTTCAAGATATGATAAAAGTTTTTTACTGTATACTATAACCACTGCCTTCTACATGTTTATGTACAGTTAGCTTTGTACCTAACAAACATTAACTGTCCTTATGCGAACACACATACCTCACATACCTGTGTAGGAAGTTCGAGTTTTGGTAAAAGAACATGTGTCAATGTTGGCACTAGATCATGCAGTACGTCTGTCCCATCAATGTCCTGAAATTGTATAACATCTTGAATTATTTAAAGATAATTAGCAACAGAGGTTTTTTTGTAAAACCCGAATCAATTGGCCTTTACTAGTTTTTTTAACGTCAAAAGTTCAACCCTAAAATGATATCGTATTTATACAAGAAACTTAAGTAGGCCTGTAAAAACACAATTGTATAGTGAAAATACAATGTATCTCTGGTCTCTGAATGTTTATATCTTGAGACATAACTTCACAAAGATTACGTCATCGGTTAGCTAAGTTACAGTAGAAAATGACTAAAACCACACGATAACCTCTGTCAGACCTGCTTATACACATACAGGGTGAGGCAATTGACTGTTTATATCTTGAGACATCATTTCACAAAGATTACGTCATTGGTTAGCTAAGTTACAGTAGAAAATGACTAAAACCACACGATAAGCTCTGTCAGACCAGCTTATACACATACAAGGTGAGGCAATTGACTGTTTATATCTTGAGACATCATTTCACAAAGA